>JAXBDA010001804.1:0-49792 GCA_036023075.1 Gaultheria prostrata | reverse complement strand
CTCATGGGATGGTGAGAGGCGGGAGAAAGGGGACCTGGCGCTTGATTCCAAGATCTGTGATGACCTTGGATGAGAGGTTTGGATCCGATCCCCCTTTGAGAAGTGCTCGACTGAGGTACTCCCGTGCTGAAGCACGAGAGCTCGATTTTGAGCAATCTCATTGGGGTGAGAGATCCGGTCTTTAGCGGAGCGCCTCTTCCCACCGCCGTCGCCGTGAGAGGTGGCGGTTGCCTCCGCAGCCGTCTTCTTCTTCATGGCCTCCGAGAGCTTTGCCACCTGCGCCTTCATGGCTTCTATCTCGGCATCGCGTTGTTCTAAACGCTGACTCAGGATTTGAATCGTCTGCTGGTTCGGACTCGGACTGAGTCCGGTGAACTTCCCAACAGACATGTGGGGGGTGGTTTTTGGGTCGTTAGAGGAGGAAGGGTGGTTGGGGTCTTGAGGGTGGTTTTCTCCGCCCATGGTGAGAAGGAGCTGTGGAGAAGGTTGTGGAGAGAGAGGCGTAGGAGTTCAAACGCGATGGGTGAACACCGGATTCTGGGTTAATGATCCCAGCAGAGTCGCCAATTGTGGTGTCCTGAATTCCGGCGAACCTCCTTAGGCCTCTCTTTCACCGTCGAGGGTTGGATCTTGCGTCTCTCGGATCACCTACACAGGACGAACCCGACGTTAGCACCCAACCTGGCCGAAAGTTGGCCAGGGAAGGCACTCCGATGGTCTAGTGAGAGGATGGGAGAGGTGAAACCAGAGAGAAGTAGAACTTAGTAGGGTTGTGTATATCTGTACCTCGGGCCTCCTCCTCCTCTTCTATATATGGATGCTCCAAGTACAGGGGCACCTTGGTCATTCGTTACGGGTGACGTCCCTCAACGTCACGCAGTCACGTTCGTTCCATTGCATGGGGGTCTCTCGAATCACGGCTTGACGCGTGTCATAACCGTTTGAGCACAATCATCACGACGTAAATCCGCAAGTTGTTGCACCACGTGATCCTGGAGCGAGGCCGCCATGTGGTTTTAACCGCCTCGGGTGACGTCAGAAGACATCACACCTTCCTGATCCTTCCGGTTCGACCGACCCGGTTGATTTACAGTAGCTCGGCCGAGACGAGCTCGTTCCGGCCGACACGTTGGTCTAGCCCGAGTCGGTTCCGAGACGGTTTAGTGGGCTCGGGCAGCATTTAAGCCCGTTCCCGACTGTAGATTGAGTTTGGGCCCTCCGGCCCACCGGGCTTCCACCTCGAGACACCGCTAGCCCCTTTGGGCATTTTATTTCGGCCCACTACACTCAGTTCGATTGACTCCGTTAGTCCTCTGTTTACTTTGCAGGCTTCAAGTTACTAACCTTAAAAATAACCTTATGTAGCTCCCTTAAGTTTCACTAAATGAATCCATATTAAGGAATTAAGATTTTTGTAGACTAAATCGGCTGTTTTTTTTTTCGATCCGCAAAAAAAGTTTTATAATCTAAAACACGAAGTAAAAAAGATTAAAGGGCTTGAGCACACCGGCATAAATTAATGCCACCCAAGATCGACTCCAAAGATGGCAAGGAGCCAACAAAGGAGGATAGGCCCAACAGTCGGGCCCAGAACAACCCAACACCAAAGCCCAAAACAACACCTGAAAGCTCTAAACACCTAAAACCCTCAACCCGCCAACCAGAGGACCACGCCAGAAAACACCACTCAGATACCTCCGAACATCCATGGCCAAAGCCAACCGGATGGAGCACCAACCGATCCACTGCCACCCGCGGACGGCTAGCAAGGATACCTCATGAAGAGACGCCGCTCGATGAGAACAAATAATATACTTATGAGATTTTTACATGTACATCCTCGCCTTTTTGGAGAACCATGTATTTTACATGTAAAAAATAATATACTTATGAGATTTTTTTCGAAAACAATTTTCTTCGATTTTTTTCTCCTCAATAAGATCTTCAAATTAGTGTGAAAATTTTGAAAAATTTATGTTAATACATTACTTTTTGCATGCAAAATGCACGCTTCTCATGAAGTCCGAAATGCGAGCAATTTGGGACGGAGGGAGTAATTGTTTTGCCCCTGACCTCCGGTAGATTTTTATGATGACAGTGTGCGAATATCTTACCTAACCTATACAAAAAGAGAGAGTTTGGTTTGGTACGGCAATGTTACAAAACTACCCTCCCATCATTCTGATCTTTAATTTTTTGTTTTTTTTTTGTTAATAGTGGATGGTGAAAAAAGTTTGAAAATTTTCTTCTAAAAGACTTATTATTTTTAGGTCCCCGTTTTGCGGACCGGACAAATTTTTTGGAATGGAGGTAGTACGAAAGTATTTCACATAGCTGGCTTGTTGGGTTTATATTGATGGGTTGTTGGCTTTACAATTTTCTTCGGATAAAAAAATAAAGTACTTCTGCCAATAATTATTTATTTTTTTTGTTTTGCACTAAAATAAACTACCAATAGAGATCTGTAATTCGATGCGCAAAAATTTGGAGAATTGTGTACGAAAGAATTTTACATTGCTGGCTTTTTCAGGCAAAAAATAAAGTGCAATCGCTCGTAATTTTTAAATTTTTTGCACCAAATTATGTAAGAAAATATTTAATTTTTTGGTCCAAATAATGTACGTTTTTTTAAATAATGGGCCTAAGTTACGCGCCTCACGTGTAATCACAGCACTAGTTAGTACTCCCTCCGTCCGGATTTGTTGGTCGGTTTTGGAGATTCCAACTTTTTTTCCATTACTTTTTTTCCACTACTTTTAGTGTACTTTTTCCATACTTCACTCTTTAACTTTTGGAAATGGATAAACATTTTCGGACTTGAAAAAGTATGTTTGTGGACCAACAAATCCGGCCGGAGGGAGTAGTTATTATGACAGGGCGAGAATTTATAGGGGAAGTATGATAATTAAACGTGAAAGTGAGAATTTTGAAGTATGAGAATTTTAAAGATGTTGGTATTGTGAGAAAGCTCTTTAATTTGGTTTCATACCGATGTAGCGACAGAATGGGACTTTTGGTCGCCGCTTGTTTTCTCCGACTAAGTAGTACAACACTGCTGCTACGTACACAGAAACTTTACCCAGAAAGTACCCAGAAAATGAAAATCAATGGCTCAGATTCACTCGGAGGAAATCTGGGCCATTGATTGTCATTTTCTGGATACTTTCTAGGTAAAGTTTATATGTACGTAACATTTTCCTAAGTAGTATGGTCGGTAAGTTGGAATACCCGAGGCATCTTGGCCTGTGAGTATTCAAAACTGAGACCTCACTATTATACCACATTAGAATTGCTTAACATTAGACAGGTAGATTCTTATAGATTAAACTTGATTGGCTTATCCAAAATTTGTAACATCACATAAGTAGAGTGGTGAATATATCACCAAAAATATGCAATGGAACAAAAACCTAAGGTCCTCCATTGGGATTCGGCGACCCTGTAGTGGAGGGGTACATTAGAGTGTAATCTGATCAGTCCAAAAATACTATTAACAGTCTACAGATTTGCTAAAACTATCCTACATGTAAACTAAGTATCTTATCTATAAGATGATGTTTGCAATCTGGACCAGTAGAGATGGGCAGTTTGAATACGCACTACAGCCATGTGGGATAGGTCCCCAAGTCCCCATAACTGAACCCAATTAAACAGGGCCAGGTAAACCATACCTAGTACTTGACCTCTCAAATAGGACACCTCCCCCACCAAACGAATAAAGCACAACTAACTACTATTTTACATACCCCAATGTGATGCTTAACCAATACGTCTTCACATTGACATTGCCTTTAAAAATTGTCTAAATCCTTCCAACACCAAACTTTGTGACAAAAGCTTGAATCTTCATAATAGTTCAAAGGATACCCCCACCACCCACCACTCCTTTGTTTCCCTTTCCTTTCTATTGCTCTTCTCACTTCCTTAGGTCATTTCTCAAACTCATGGCCAAAAATCTCATCCAATTTCTATCAACCCTTTCAATCATCATAGCAATAATGAATTTTCCGGCATTAAATATGGCGGATGATACACTATATGCTCCGCCACCTCCACCTGCAACTAGTTCAAATGGTCCACCACCAGCATCGAGCTCAGAGTACGACTTCTCACCTCCCTTTGGATACTATTCCCAGCCAAGTGGTTATTTACCATATTACCCTCCACCGTGGTATCTAAATAATGCACCTCCTCCTCCGGACCCCATTTGGCCTTTTTTTCCATATTACTCCCAGCAGCCTCCACCATCAGGGTTTTCGTCGGCAACTTGCTTCAACCTCAATCGATCAGAATTCTGGATTTCGAGCTTGATTTTGACATTATTGTTGAGTTTTGAGTTGTACTAATACTTTGAGGAGGATCTGTGGATTGCATTGACTGGATTTTTCAGGTTTTAAAGAAGGAAATCTGAAATGGGGTAAAACCATGAGAACCAAAATGTGTTACGGCTACAATGTGGTACAAAACTAATTGACATGTCATTGATAGAATAATCATTTTATATATGCATTTTTCTTGAATTCAATTCATAGCTAATTATAACAAAGATATCCATCATTACTTTGTTATGCCCAGTGTGTGTGTTGGTATGCCTGTCTTTGGTAATAATTCCTTGGTGGTGTGTGGAAATATCCTAATTTCCCTAATTGCCAAGTAAGATCATGATTCCAATATGATACTAAATTGAGATTATTACCTAAAAGACGTTCAATTTTTTTTCTATTTCCTAAATCATACAAAGTCTCAATTGCCATCGGGATGGCAATTGGTAGGCGAGTAGGGTATAGCGGAGAACTCTAATCCATTCCCGATTTCCAACAGAGGGATCCCGTACCTTTCCCGCTCTAATCCCTTATGGCCTAGTTCAGTTGTCAAGAAAGTATAAGAAATGATGGGAAAATCAACTTTCCCATGAATTTTGGGGTGTTCAGTTACCAAGAAAATAATGGAACCCAGAAAAATAATTTTCCCACTATGACTCACTTTCCTTCAAAATGCATCATGCAAAAATGAAGGAATTATGTGTCGTGGGAAAGTTTGCTCCTGCCAATTACACTTTCTTGAAGAAAAAAATCATTTATCAAGTGAACACTCACAGGAAAGTAAATTTTCTTTTCCTTTACTTCACATCATCTCACTTTTCTCGGGATTAACTTTCTCGCGTAATATTCTTGGCAAATGAATGGAGCCTATGTAAATATTGGACAACCACCAACCACCTCTTGGTAGAGATTCTAAATTATCAAGAATGCTGACATGCGTGATGTGATACTGTAATTGTAACCGGTATCTTTAATCAGTTTAAATCCTAAATTTTACTCCCTCCGTCCCATATTGCTCTCCCCTTTTGAAAAAGCGTGCATTTTCCACGCAAAAAATGATGTGTTTATGAGAATTATTTTTTAAAAAAAATTACACCAATTTTTTCTACTCGATGCGATCTTTAAATTGGTGTAAAAAAATTTTTAAAAAAATGAATGCTAATACATTAAATTTTGCGTGCAAAATGCACGCTTTTCCAAAAGGGGAGAGCAATTTGGGACGGAGGGAGTATTTCGCTGCTTTGGAGTTGTCTTTGAAAAAATAAGATCTCTATTGTAGCATGGGTATCCATATACTATTAAGAACCAATCTATCATATGTGATACAGGTTTTCCAAAGGACGCCCAATGAGTGTTGAATAGAATCACATTAAATCATGATGTCAACAAATTCTTAAATCATGATTTGGGGTAAGGAAACTTGCTTGCAAATGGGGTTTGGCTCAATAATCGTGTAGCTATTTAGAGTGTAAGGTCTACAATTCGATTCCTATGAACTTGGTCCTCGCAGCATTTTAAATTGGTGCTCGGTATACTGAATAAATACTGTCAGAGTACCTTACGTTTAATTAGGGAACTGAAATGGGCAACGTGCTACCCGCCTAGCACTGGAAAAAATCGATGTCACAGAATTTATTTCTTGACAAGAACAAATACATGGTAAAAATTCACGACATTATTATTTTTTTAGATGACGTATCTTTACATGGTAAAAAATTCTCAAACTCACTATACCCAGCAGAGAAAAAATTCTCTGTTTGGAAAAAATACTGCTTCCCCCCTCCCACCCCACCGCCTCCCCCTTCACTGCGGTGGGCGTTAGACTCTGAATGGTCCTTCAGCCACCCACCTCCATGAACGGAGCCTGGGTCCGACATCGATGCTGAACGGCTTTTCTTCTTCTTCTTTTTTGTGGTTTTGTTGTTATTTTCTGTTTTTTTTTTGTGTGTATTTCGGACAAGTAGTGTCCACGAATCGCGCGCATATACTTTAACTTTTATCTATATAGAATGATCTTTACCGCAAGGAAAAAAAAAACAAGGAGAAGTTTGCTAAATCATCCTTCGGGCGCTTCGGTTTATGATGGCAGGACATTGATGACCCAGTGCCATGTGCGTACGATCAACCATGCGTGGAAAGAAGCAAATAGGGTACGCTCTATTAGCTAAAATGCCTTCAATTTCAGTACTATAGTTTATGCTCCTTCCTTTATGTTATCTCAACTTCATGATGATGTTGTAGGAGTTAAATACCCTAGGACTCTGTTTTCGGCTTTTCGCCTTGTTCCAATTCATGGCTTAAACTCAAAACTGACTTATTACTTTTTACGAAACAGGTCATTCTCTCATAATACATCGACTAAAAAACTTACTTAAACAGGAATCGAACTCCTATTAATTTAGAGCTCGTAATATATAACTGCTCTTAACAGAAATTTTCGATGATAATTCAATACAAGAGGATCAACAAGCCTTTGGGTTTACAAATTGAGTATATTTTCAACCGACAGGCCCCATAATAATTTATTTAAGGAAAGGATTCTGTAATAGAAATTACCACTTCTGAATATATATTTTTAAGGAAAGAAATTGGTGAACACCATTATCATATGTAAATCCATACTGCGTATGCCTGGCCGAGTAAGAAATTACATAAACCCTAGTAGCTGTCCCAAAGTTAAAATCACAGGTCATATCATCTCCTTTCATGTCCACTCAACTCAGTAAAGCAGGCTTTACCATACTTTTTGCCAAAGTATTGTTTCATATCACACCACATAAATCTCATTGTGCATTGTCTTGCCAGCAGCCACCACCAACCAATTTAACTACCCCGCCGCTGCCGCCCTGGCCACCTCTGTTGTCATCTCCACCGTCGCCGCCACCACCTACTACTAAAGCTCCTCCTTTACACAGTCCTCCCATGCAGTATACACCACCGTCCATACAGGATACACCACCTAGCCCTCCTCCACCACCTTCATCTGAAAACCCTATTGCGCCGCCGCCCCTGCCCTCCATGAACCAACATGCACCGCCTCCCCGTCTTTTCCGTATTCCATGCGTTGATTATTATCCCTACATCCGGTGTTCATCGGCTACAGGTTTCCTGCCATCTACTATCTGGCTTTTGTGCCAGATTTCATTGGTACTTTCATCCTTTTTCTACCAGTTTTACACATGAAGGGTTGTATAAGATGCACGAGAATCCAGCAATAGTCGTCATTATTTTTCATATTTAGATTCATTGTTTTTATATTGGCCTTCAAGCTACCTCACACATCTATCAATAGTCATGATGTGAGGAATGTTTATAAAAGTTACTCTCTTTTATGAAAGCTATGATTTCAAAACAAATAGATGCTTGAAACCAGGGTTTTGAATAAAGACCGTTACATATAGGATTGGTCATTACGAAACAGGGGACCTCCGATACTGTTATTACCAATGATGTCCGATATGATGATATCTGGTCATGTCACTAATACCGTTGCGTTTTCCGATACCCTGCTTGAAATTTTGCTATACAGATCTCCTATTCAGATTGTCTCGTAAAACTCAATAAATCAGTTTTGAGTTTAAATCAGGAATTGGAACAAAGTTAAATCAGTACACCATAAGTGTCGCACAGTTGCATTTAAAATCTGTCGTTCAAAATCATTGGTTAGAAACGTAAAAAACCAAAACATAGGCCTCACGTATTGAATCAAAAAGTTCTCTAGTCCTCACGCAGATCACCATAAAATGAAAACACCATTCAGCAAAAATCTAAAACTTCATTAACTCTTCGATCATTCAACCTTATGCAATGACATTGCAATGTAATCTAATGAGATTCAAAATAAATAATATGCATCTCCGGTCCACATCCTACATCCTTTAATATGAGATTTCATTACTTCGCAATCATTCAACCTCACCCCAAATCGCTTACCGTCTAATTGATGCAATTTTCAGAGCATCTAAAAATATTACATTCAGGGAGTAGCAACTGACCTCGAACTGCCATGGCGTGAGCCTCCCAATATACTATCTAGCATGCGCTGCAACTTGGAGAGGATTCCAAAATTTTCATTGGAACTAAAGGTCCAAACCTAAGTTCCTCCCAAAACAATTTCCCCCCAATACAAGTTCAACCTGTTCATGCAATAGCACTGTCTAACGCTTTGATTGTTCTATGACGCCACATTGCAGTTTCAGGATCAAATCTGAGCTCCCATGTGGGCCAGTAATGCAAATCCTGCTTCAGTGTTAGTACTCGAGGTTTCCCATTTAAGTGGACCGTCCTTACACGAATGAACTTTCCGTCATCTATCTCCTGTTAAATCAACGTATACAGATTTTAGGATCCCACATTTTAAACTAACACCAGCAAGTACAAATTTGATTAGCTACTTGAAAAGGTACTGTTCGAAAAATGAACTCTTAATGTGTACTTGTAAGTCTTCTGAGCATCACATTGCAATATACATGTCGTATGACTTGTGAAGCGAATCACACATAATTTGAGTCAGTGTGATAATCACAAGATATCATGAGATGCAAATAATTAGCTATCTTTTTCTCTTGAGAAAGCAGGCGATCAACAAAGCAACCCAGCACAAGTCATGTTTACATGTTCACAACAGCTAAGCCTCAAGTGAGACCTGTAAATATACTAGAGGTTGAAGAAAAGGGGAAAAAGGAACAGCGATGGCAGCCAAAATTCCCATGCCTTCAAACTATTAAGAACCTCCAATATGTGTGCATCATCTCATGCATTGAGACTTGCTTTCTGGCTAGTAAGATCCATGACTCAAATACGAATGGTGGTGCTCATCGAAAATATAGAATGTGCGTGCGGTACAGTAATACTACCTTCAAAGGAACATATTTGGGGATTCAAATTAAATGGGAACTGGGTGTGACTTGTGCATTAGAATTATGAGTTACAAGAGTCTATTGCAGGAAACTTTCCCCAAAAAAACAATCGCAAGCATATCTTGAGTAAAGCCACGGCAAACATACCTTTGTCACATCAACGAAAGCATCTAAATCAGGAGTGGGTTTCCCATTTACTTCAACAATCCATTGAAGAGCATATAGACCGTATCTATGAACCGGACTCCCGTGACACCATCTGGAAATTTCATGACTTGTCATATATAAGTTTAAGAAGAGTAAGATATTCAAAAAAATGTAGTCATTGGTCCTCGCGAGGACATTAGTACTAAAAAAATGTAGTCATTGGTTACATTTAATAGAAGTAAAAACTAAAAAGTAAAAAGTAAAAACTAAGCATCTCTTCTTAGTTTTTCAAGCATAGAAGTAAAAACTAAAAAGTGGTACTCAGCTCCAGGGTTCACATATTGAATAATACCAAAGTAAAAACTGTGTTAGTCAACAAACTAAACCTCGCTGCTCCTTTTCTTTGTTTTGCATACAAGCAAGAAGATAAATCTACTAATAAAATATGTTGTTAATGAACTTGGAACAAGCACCCAACCACTTCGGCTTACCTAGCAAGTTCGTTGTAGATCTCGCTTCTCTCTCAAACTGAATAATAAAGCCACGACAATAAAACGTATACCGAAATGCTCACCTTGCCACATACACACCATGGCCTTCTTCGGGTAGAAACCCTAGAGCACGCACTGCTGGGTGAGGATCCTGGACAATACATCCACACCAATTTATAACTCGTGTTGTGCCGTTACCATTCCTCACATCTGTTCCAACGGTAAGTTCAATTTCATGTCCCTGCCAAACAATATAGAATGTATGAAATTTTCTGACAGCTCCTTCAATATAAGCAAACGGTTCTAACATGAACTTCATAACTCTATCCCATTTTGTGAGACATGGTTGACCATGCCCACAATTTAAGGAATTCTTTATAATATTACAAACATGATCTTTTGTCCCACTTAATTTACCTATTTCGGAGAATCGGAACTGGGTGTGTACTGTGTAGCCTTGTTCTTAAACAGATCTTTGGTGATATTAGAAAGCAAATAATGGATTTTTTGGTTAATGGAACTTCAACAACGAAATAGATCATACGAGACCATTAAAAAAATCGAAGAACTAATTAAAATACCTGTACCAAAACATAATTACTGAATAGCTCAAATTCAAAAAGTTACAGGAAGATGTAAAACAAAGAGTTCACATTGGGCAGAGTTTGTACACTCACCTGGCGGAAAATAGTCATGTTAAGCTTCCCATCAATTTGATTACATTTTTCTAATGCTTGGCAAGCATCTTCAATGTCACGAAAGCACGTAACTGGCTGTTTATTAATTGCCAAGACCATATCACCTTGTTCTACCAGATTATCAGCCTTTGACCCAGCCAAACACCCTTTAACACGCAATACTTGACGTCTAACTGGATCTTTCTTAACAAGAGCCTGTGACAGCCATGTAAAATCAATACATTATTCCAGAAACACAAAAGTGGGCACATTATGCCAATTTTCCCCATGAGTATTGTTTTTAAAACAAATCAGAATGCCGAATGGAGTAAGAAAGTACGAGAACTGAAGAGAGATGATAACATGAAACTTCATAGCAATTTAGTGGAGGATAAAGGCTAGTACTTCCCCCTTTGAGTTATTCCTTGATGCATGGAACCCTCTTAAATATAGCCATCAAGTGTCTTCATTTCAAGGACAAAATCACAAAAAAAAATTATTTTTTATTTATTATTATTATTATTATTTATTAAGTCAAATTTTTTATTTTTTATTTTTTATTTTTTTATTTTTTTATTTTTACTATTATTATTATTATTATTATTTAGTAGGATAAAATCACAATTGAATAGGCAATTGTTTTGTGGTTGGATGAATTTGTTTCCTCCACCAAAATATGTGTACATCATGGACATGCATTGGGTTCTCTTGCACCAGCAATTCCAGAAAAAGAGTTCAGGAAGTGGATTAATATGTGGCACGGATAAAAGAGAACAAACAGATATAGGCATGCATTTCAAAATGTAACTATATTGCATGCATCTATTCTAATATAAAAAGGGAGAACACCAATTGGTGTGAAAAATTTCTGAAGCCGTGTCACAAAAGTGATTTTCAATATTATCCTAATAAAAAAACAAATTTTAAAAGAGCTTTTAATATAAAATTAATTAAGGATTAGGGGCTTAGGGCAAATAGTAAAATCACTCAAACTTAACCACCCACCCCCACACTAAAAAACTACCACGCTCCCACTCCCCACGTATTTGCACTTCGTGTGTGCCTGACCCCTAGCATAAGAGAACGAGAGAACTAAACATTTTTATCAGGAATATAAGTGTACCTGGACCCATTTGTCACTAAGTCCAAAGCTACGAGCCTTGGAAAGCAATGTAGGATAAAGTTCAACCTCTAAGATCCGGACAAGTGGCATTGGCCTTTTGACACCATTTATGAGAAGAGACGGCCCAGACAGACCATTTGCACCAGATATGATTTTGTCAAGGACTTGGCTGATTGAATAAACAGGAATACCTCGAACAAATTGATGATCTTCAGATGAACTACCACTGTATTTTAGCTGTAATTGGAACTGGAAGTATCAGTACAAGTTCGCTTAATGAAGCAGGCCACAAAAAAATCATAATGAGAACAGGACAAACCTGAGTCGAAAAGCTTCCCCAAATAGCCTGGACCCTTCCATGCTCATCAGTTAACACACCCGAAAATGTACTACCGAAGTCTGAAAGTCAAGTGAGATATTATCACGTCGTTTTAACAGGGGAGGGGAGGAAATGAAAAGGGACACGGGAGAAGAAAAAAAAAAAGCAAGCACCACAATTAAGATACATGTCAAGCAGTAAAGACTCCAAGTTACCAGTATCAAGCTCAATGACTTCCATGTTCGTTGCTCTGTAACGTGGGCAATCAGCAGAACCAATATTCAAAGAAGCATGAGGGTTGGTGACAACAGATTTCCTTGACGTAGCTTGCAGGCTCCTGCTTAACCCCACAAGATATACTGCATCTCCACGACGAAGGGGAGGTTCTGGCATACAACTTGCAATTAATCACTATTTCACAGCGAATTTTTTTTAACAAGAACTTAAATAAACACCTCAACAAGAACTTAAATGAACACCTCATCACTGCACTTTGCAGCATCCAATAAAAATTACATAAGAAAATGAAAGCAATTAATCCAAGTTTTATCTTCCTTCCTATTGGTCTATTACCATTAAAGTAGCAGAGTGAAAATTCATCACGGCATCGTTGCATTGTTCCCCTAGGCAATTGACCAGGAGTCTATGAAGGGGGTGACTATGTCTTCATCCCAAAATGTGACAACCTCAATATTAGAATTCCTACAGTGTTTCAAACTCAAAACACAATCTGTCTTTTCAGGCTTTTCATGTCATTTCACACCTGCAATCATGTGCTTTGCTACAACTCCCTAGTTTCCTTTTTACATAAGCCTATATCCTGAAAAACCTCGCCAAAGAAATGCACCCCCTCTTTCCTTGGTCTCTAGAATTCACATCTAACCCCTACCTTGACCTCCTCTTCTCAACTACACGTTCCCCATCTTATTTTTATGACATCAAACCGCCAGATATTAGTTTCCCCTCGGACCTTCTGAGAAAGCTCTGTTAAGGACTCCAAAAGCCTCTATTAAATGAAGGCAAACCAAACTCATGCCCCATCGGTAGTGTATCTTTGAACTCCCCACGATCTCTCCATGAGCTAAACTTAGAACCAACACCCTTATAAACGAAATCAAAGGTCTCCTATGTATATTGTAAACTTTTTCATATCCTTTTTTATTTCTTTCCATTTTTTTCCAAACCAGCGGGGGTTCTGTGCAGCTTGGTGCTGCGCAGCGTGCTGTGTACCCATGGCGGCGGCGCTCCGATGATCAGAAACATTCACTGCGTAGAGCTCGTCGAGTAGAAGAAGTGTGCCAAAAATCAGCTCATTCGAATATCATTAAGTACCTCATCAGAACATTATTATCTTAAAAAGAATACATCTGAAACACTAGATCAAACCACTAGAACCCATTATTGCTAAGTTACATGTGTTCTGATGAAACACTAAATGACATCCGATCGAGCTAATTTTTGGCACGCTTATTCTACTCGACGAGATTTACGCATTGAACGTGATTATCGAAGTACCGCCGCTGCGCAGCACCAAGCTGCACAACACCCCCATGTTTCTGTGTGTTTGTGTCAAAAGAAGCACCAACGGCGTACAAACCCATGCACCAAAACAACAAAATATATCAACTACACAGAAGAATCCAATTCAAAGCCATAAACAAAAGCCAAATATTGGTTGACCGACGGGTTAACCGAACCCTTCAAACCAACCGTAAAAGAATTTCACAGTAACTCATCAGTCTATATTAGGCTCTTCATTTCTTTCCAAAGTCTTCTACTGGGCCCACCCAAACAATCCCCATCAAAGCTAAAGCGCCCAACACCAAGAGGTTATTGTGAATCATGTGTAACATGTGTATATTTTCTGTTAGGCATGATTGTGTATCTTTATATTAGGCATGATTTGGTAGGTAGAGATTTGGTAGTAGAGATTTTCTAGTCTAGGTTTTCTATTTAAGCTCTATGAGCATTGTAATTCATTCATTCAGAAATTTAGTAATAATATGTTAGTTTCCTTCCCTCAGAAAACTATCATGGTATCAGAGCAGGTTCACTAACCTCTCTTCTGTCGATCTCTGGGTCTAAACCTCTGCACCTGTCTCTTCTCTCTCTCTCTCTGTAAAACCCTTAAACTCCTCAGTAATCCTCCACTACCACCAAAAACTTTGGTTGATCTGTCTTCTCTCTCCACTCTTCCGAAACCCATAATTTCTTCACTGTTATACCAGTAACAGAGTTCATCATCTGCTTTCCGACGTTCATCGACGACACCCATAGCCCCTACGTTCACCAGCGACCACCGTACTTCACCGTCGACCGTCGCCGGGCCGTCACCGACATCTGACGACCCTCGCTGGAGCTTTCTCAGACTCCGACGTACTGCTTCAGCCCTCGTCAGTCTTCATCAGGCCTCTACCAGGCCTCGTCATCTACTCCCTACAGTCCGGCGACCCTAGCCGATGACCGACGAGCCTTCCCCGTCATCCGACAGACCTCCACGGACTTCCGGTGACTCAGATCTGAAGCCTAACAGCCATTCCGACAGCTTTCAGACAATATCCAGTGCTTTCCAACACTTTCCCGAGATACTCAGTAGATTCCGACGACGACCAGTGCCTCTCCGACTTCGTTGGGTCTCGTCAAATACTCGCCGGATCTTTCAAGTACTCTGGCAACTATTCTGTCCTATTTAAGTACTACTTGTGACCTCTGCCTCTGGTATTTCTAATCTGATTTCTTTACATCTACTGTCTGTGTCTGCATCTACAGTACCTTGGTACCTTAAATATTGGTTTAGCTTGTTGTGTTAATCATGGATAAAAATCAGGCTATTAGTGTCCATCTGACCGGTAACAATTATTCTTATTGGGCACATGTCATGAAAAATTTTGCTGTTGGGAGGGGGGTGTGGGGTCATGTGGATGGTTCGACACCACAACCAACCTCTAATCCAAAAGCTGAAGGGTATAATGCCACTAGTCTTGAAAAATAGACCATCGAAAATGCACAAATTCTTACTTGGTTTCACAACTCCGTAGAACCAAGTCTCGGGATGAATTTTTCAAAGTACGACACATCTCAGAAAGTTTGGAATTATTTGAAGGGTATGTATCTGGAGTCTAACTTTGTCAAACAGTACCAACTTGAGTCATCTATTCGTACTGCTAGACAGGGTGATAAGACTATTGAGGAATTTTATAATGAAATGACCAGTTACTGGGATCAGTTAGCTTGTATGGAGCCTGCTGCTTTACGTTCACAGGATGAGCTTATTGATTATTGTGAGAAACGGAGGCTAGTCCAGTTTCTTATGCCTCTCCGCTACGAATTTGAGCCTCTTTGTGGGGCAATTCTGCACCGTGATCCCCAGCCTTCTGTGGATGGGGCTGTCCTTGAGCTCAAGAAACCAGGTTCAAAGTGGCTAGTTTGGTCTCCCCCTCAGAGTCTGTCTTTGCTGCACCTGCTTCATTTCGTTCCCCTTCAGCATCTCTGTTGCCCACGCCTGCATCACATACTCTCCCGTCTACGGTAAGCCCAAGTCCCAGTGGCCCCAGACACCCGTGGATGAGTGCATCTATTGTCACCAGAAGGGTCATTGGAAGCATGCGTGCCCTAAGCGTCTTCAGCCTAAGGGACGTAATGTTTCTCAGTCTACTGGTTCTTCCGGTTCTCGGGCACCACAGCAGCATTCCCGCCCTCCTGCAGCTTTGGCAACATCTTCCTCCAGCAGTACTCCTCCTCCCTCATTTGATTTTGAGCAATTTCAGCAGTATCAGGTGTATATGGCAGCCATCCAGGGGAATTCATCCCAAAATTCTGCCCTGACTACTACTACAGGTTTGCATGGTGCTTACACCACAGGTATCTTACCAACCACTTGGCTCTTTGATTCTGGTTCTTCTCATCATATGACTCCTGACCTGTCTCTTCTTAGTCATTGCATGCCTCCTGTCTCTCCTATTAGTATTTCCACTGCTAATGGTTCTCCAATGCAAGTTGTTTCTATTGGTTTCATCCTTCCTACTCCATCTTCTTCTCTATCTATTCCTAATGTCTTTTATGTTCCTCAATTGACATTGAGCCTTCTTTCGATTAGCCAGCTGTTTGATTCAGGTTTTGATGTTATCTTTTCTTCTTCTGGTTGTGTTGTGCAGGATCGGGTTTCCAGGAAGCAGATTGGGACAGGCCGTAGAGTTGGTGACCTCTATATCTTGGAGCAGTTGCACATCCCACCAGAGTCCTCTTCCACTGCTGCGTCATCATTCCGTTTAGATAATAAATCCTCTCCTTTTTATCTTTGGCATTCTAGATTAGGTCATTTGTCTAGTGAGCGTTTGAAACTTTTGGTTAACTCAGGTTATTTGGGAAACATTTCTATTAGTGATATTTTTGAATGCAGTGGTTGTAAATTTGCTAAAATGTCTGCCCTACCGTTTAATAAAAGTACTTCTGTTTCTACTTCTCCCTTTCAACTTGTCCATACTGATATATGGGGCCCTTCCCCGGTTGTCGCAAAAGGTGGTTTTGTCTATTATGTCTCATTTGTGGATGACTTCAGTCGGTATACATGGGTATATTTAATGACGCATAAATCTGATTTCTTTAAGATTTATCAAAGTTTTCATGCCATGGTTCAAACTCAATTTTCTACATCTATTAAGATTCTCCGTTCTGACTTGGGAGGGGAATATTCTCTGTCTGAGTTTAAAGCCTTTTTAGACACCCATGGGACTATCCACCAGTCTTCTTGTACTGACACTCCCGCACAAAACGGTAAAGCTGAACGAAAGCATCGTCACCTTCTTGATACTGCTCGGTTTATGCTATTATCATCTTTCGTCCCCTCTACCTTTTGGGGAGAAGCTATTCTCACTACAGCCTATCTTCTGAATCGGATGCCCACTCCTCTTCTCTCTGGTAGTTCCCCTTATGAGCGGTTCTATGGTCAGGTTCCTAACTACTCTCTCCTTAAAGTTTTTGGCTCTACTAGGATTTGATTTGTATTGACCCATTTCCTCTGGATGTGCCTACTGACTACTCTTGAGGTATCTGATGTTTCTGCAGCTCCTCCTCACCATCCTCCCATCACTAAGGTCTACGCCCGTCGTCCGGCTTCTACTCCTGCTCCCCAATCTGTCTCTGAAGATCCCGATCCACCTGCTCACTGGTATCCTATTCGTGACAATTTGCCACCCTCCGGTAAGATATGACTTCACTAATACATGTTTCTCGTCCTCTTATCAATCCTTTCTTTCTCGGATTCACACCTATTTTGAGCCTAGGTCCTATAAAGAAGCTTGTACTGATCCTAATTGGGTGAATGCCATGGACGCTGAACTTACTGCTCTTGCTCAAAATCATACATGGGAGTTGGTCCCCCTGCCGGCTGGTAAGAATCTTATCGGTTGCAAATGGGTCTATAAAGTCAAGACTCATTCTGATGGTTCTTTGGAGCGGTATAAAGCCTGCTTAGTTGCTAAAGGGTTTTCCCAGGAGTATGGGATTGATTATGAGGAAACTTTTGCTCCCGTTGCCAAAATGACCACTGTTCGCACCTTGATCTCTGTTGCTGCTGTGCAACAATAGCCTCTCTCTAAGTTGGATGTCAAAAATGATTTTCTCAACGGCTATCTTTCTGAAGAGGTTTATATGCGGCCTCCTCCTGGCTTCTCTCACCCCTCTGGTGTTGTTTGCCGTTTGCATCGCACTCTTTATGGGTTGAAACAGTCACCCCGCGCTTGGTATGTGCGCTTTCAGGATGTGGTTCTTCAGATTGGCTTCCAGCCCAGTATGCATGATTCTGCTCTCTTCCTTCATCACACCTCTCATGGTTTGGTTCTTCTCTTACTTTATGTTGATGATATGATCATTACTGGTTCTGATTTTGCTGCTATTAGCGACGTCAAACGTCATCTCTTTCAGGAATTTGAGATGAAAGACTTGGGTCCTCTTCGGTATTTTCTTGGTATTGAAGTCGATGCCTCTCCCCAGGGGTACCTTCTTGGACAGTCCAAGTATGCTACTGATATTCTGCATCGTGCTCGTCTCAGTGATACCAAAACAGTTGACACTCCTCTTGAGCTTCATGCCAAGTTCTTTGCTTCTGATGGTGTTCCTTTTGAAGATCCTACCGAATACCGAGAATTGGTGGGTTGCTTAGTTTATCTCACTGTTACTCGACCGGATATTGCATATGCCGTTCACATTATCAGCCAGTTTGTTTATGCTCCTCGGACTACACATTGGGCGGCTCTGTTACGTATTCTCCGTTATATTCGTGGTACTCTTCATCAGTGCCTTCTGCTCTCTTCTACATCCAGTTTGACTCTTCATGCTTATGCTTATGCTGATTGGGCCGGGATATTACTGATCGTAAATCTACGTCAGGTCGTTGTGTTTTTCTGGGTGATTCCCTTATCTCCTAACGAAGCAAAAAACAATCTGTCATTGCTCGCTCCACCGCAGAGGCTGAATATCGCGCTATGGCTCATGCTACCTCTGAAATTGTTTGGCTTCGCTGGCTTATCTCAGATATGGGTGTCTCTCTCGCTTCACCCACGCCTCTTTATTGTGACAACAAGAGTGCAATTCAGATCGCCCACAACTCGGTCTTCCATGAGCGCACGAAGCACATTGAGATTGATTGTCACTTTATTCGCCAGCATCTTCGGTCTGACACTATTATCTTACCCTTCGTCTCCTCTACGCTGCAGTTGGCAGACTTCTTCACGAAGACTCACACTGCTGCCCGTTTTCGCTTCCTCCTTGGCAAACTCTCGATGCTCTCTGCCCTCGCATCATGAGTTTGAGGGGGGATGTGAATCATGTGTAACATGTGTATATTTTCTATTAGGCATGATTGTGCATCTTCTATATTAGGCATGATAGTGTATCTTTATATTAGGCATGATTTGGTAGGTAGAGATTTGGTAGTAGAGATTTTCTAGTCTAGGTTTTCTATTTAAGCTCTATGAGCATTGTAATTCATTCATTCAGAAATTCAGTAATAATATGTTAGTTTCCTTCCCTCAAAAAACTCAGTTATATCGTAACGTTTTATTTCAATAGAATACAAAATGCACCATAGTTCCCATTCTAGCTCATTATCAGGTTTTTTAGGTTTGTGCCAATGACTTGAAATTTGAAAGGGTCTTATTGTCATTATGTAGTAGTGTAAGGATGTTATTGTCATTTTGTGTCTTTTATGTAAGGGGGTAGTATAAGTAGTGTAAGGGTCTTTCATTTCGGTAGTTTTTATCAATTTTAAGAATATATTATCAAGAGCTTTGCTCTTTGTACCCATTTTGGGAGTCTCTCTCTCTAGTTATCTTAATGGAATATTTTGGTTGCATCAACAAAGCACAAATGTGTTCTCCAAAATAAAAAGATCAATGGATAAAGGCCTACCAGGAAGAAGTTCAGCAGCGCGGACCACTGAAGCACCAACAGCTCCCAAAGCAGAAGGGTCATATGCAACAAGAGCATAATTATGAACAGGATGAAGGAAAACAACCTGCAGTGGAAGTTAGAAGCTAAATCACAACAGCTGACAACAGTCATCAGTATTGAACAACATTTAAATTTTTACCTCCCCAGGGATTTCGATTGGGAAGGCAGCAAAAGAAAGCATCACGTCTGATACGGCTATCGCGACTGTGTTTTTGTCAACCACCACCAATCCCATATCGTGAGAGTGATATATAATAACACCAGTTCCAAAAAAATGTTGCGAGTGCACACCATCAAGCATGCATGATGGTGGTACATGAACCTGAAATTTTTCATACTAGGTGAACTACTACTCATAGGATTATATTAATCAGAGAAGAAAGACATCCATCCATCATAAAATTATCAACCACACAGCTTTTGACATGGCTGTATGATAAGTAATCATGACAAGCTAAAATATAGATCACAAATCTTGAAAAATGGCGTAACAGCTTATCATAACATTCTTAATCACGTGCACCAAAATATTGTAAAGTTCATCCCAATTCTCAAACCCAATGTACATATTCCCTTTGCTTGCAGAAATAGATTTAGGAAATTTCAAACAGGACACAGTAAGTTCCACGTTTGTACGTTCCTATCATGATCAACGCACAATATTGAAAATCCACGATGTAAACTACTAAAACATTGTGCCACATGACACATCATTTACAGGAAAAAAAACAGCGGATTTTGAAGTACTTTAATGATATCTGGTATTATACATGCTCACAAATCCAAGCAACACAGAGCTAAATACAATACCAGTGGAAGCAAAGGAGGAAAATCAAAGACTTCGCTCAGTGCATGACCAAAGCAATTACTGCCACTGAAGAAATTATTTAGCTCCCTTCTACATACTCAGTACATGACAAAAGCAATTATCGCCAAGACTCCACAGTACCATCATTGTCACCTCACACAGCATATCATGGGAGGGAAATCAAAGACTTGTGTACAAAAGGGGTATAAAACTGTGTTGCACTTCGTAACAAGACTAAAAGCAGATCCTTTAGAAACTTGATAACAAAGATTACTTCCTGCAAGATTGTTTGCCTGCCACTTCATCTGCCTGATACCCAGTATTGCCGTTATTGCCTTCCGGACTTTAGCCTTATTTCATGATATTTTGATTCCCAATTTCTCAGCTATATCATCCAGTTAAGTTGAATATTATTCCGCAACAAAATATTTGCAGTGAATTTCAGTACCATACTTTGATCTTCCGTAATAACAACATTAAAGGGTTTTACATTTGCTAAAATGAGAAACTCATAAAATCAAGTGGGTGATTTTAGCAAATGAGAAAACCAGGTGCTAAAATCAACTCATTTTAGCAAAGGAAAGTGGGTTGATTTTAGCGCCTGATTTCCTCATTTGCTAAAATCACCCACTTGATTTTATGAGTTTCCCATTTTAGCAAATGGGAAACTTAGCTTAAGGCATGATTAACAATGATTATTCTAACACCAAAATCTTAGATTGAACAAACAGGACAGAAGACAACAAATCACGGCAGCAGATATGAAGACAAAGCATCATACGGTCATCGATAAAATACCTCAAACATCACAAGAGTAGGCTCTATGACACGCTCAGCTACAGAAGAACTAGCGGCTGCAGCTGCTGCACCTTGATAATCTCTCAGAAGAGCATTTTCTGAGCTAGTCGAGTCATCCAACTTCTCTTCTCTAGGCTCATGTAAAGAACAGTTGGCAACAAGGCTATCAGCGGATGAATCCTCTTCTACTCGTCGTTTCTTAGCTCCAACATCAGAATCATTGCGAGAAATGGGTCCCTCGCCAACCTGTTCAGAACTAGTGTCCATACTGGAAACACCATCTACCACTCCCTGGTTGATATCTTGATGCATATCTACCACTCCCTTGCTAGTATCTAACTGAATGCTACTGTTTGCAAAACCTTGTTCAAGATTATTCACGCAAGAGGACAAGAGTGGAGACTCAGGTGGCAAAGCAGGCTTTATCGTCCATAGACCAGTACTGTCATCACGAGTGTAAATCTGAGGAGGGGCATACCATTCATGGCGATCAATTGTAACAAGGACAGACTGCAACAAAATAAGTTACATAATTAGATTTCCAACTCATAAAAACAATGGAGAAACATATACTGCACATGAAAACATACAAACATACGCATGCATAAATGTGCTTACGCAAGTAGCACAACGATTTTTACATTTCTAAAACTGCATTCAGGAATATATGTACAAGTAGTTCAGAAATTGAATTAATACTACTGTTGCTTTGGTTTCTCCTGTCAGTGGCACACTACTATGTGCGTCTTAGCAAAACAGGGCTATATAAACTTGCATACAGCTAGAGATACAGATTTGAGACTAACCACTTAAGAAAACTTTGTACACAAATTTGTCCTCCTGTAAACTCAACGATGAGAATCAAAGGTTTCTATATCCCAAAACACATCTTTCTGTTTGCCCAAAAAAAAAAAAAAAACCCGCATCTTTTCAATATCTACACAGAACATGGCAAGAAAGGTAATTTCGAATATCTACTCAGAATATGGCAACAAAGGGACTTTCGAATATCTAATCAGAAAATGCAAGAAAGGTAGAAAG
The DNA here is from genome assembly GCA_036023075.1 of Gaultheria prostrata. Classification (NCBI taxonomy): domain Eukaryota; kingdom Viridiplantae; phylum Streptophyta; class Magnoliopsida; order Ericales; family Ericaceae; genus Gaultheria; species Gaultheria prostrata. Next base: position 27,758 of record JAXBDA010001804.1, on the reverse strand, counting down.
GATATCTTTAAAATTAGCATCTGTAAGTTCATCCCTATCTTTAAACAAAAGCTTAAGGGAGATCAGATAACGCATTAAAAAAGGTAATTTCGAATATCAACTCAGAATATGGCAACAACGGTACTTTCGCTCAGAAAATGCTACAAAGGATATCTTTAAAATTCGGCATCTTACAATTCATCCCTATCTTTAAACAAAAGCTCAAGGGAGATAGCACATTAAGCTCATTCAAAGAGATGGAACCCACTCGCTTTAAGAATAATTACTTCTCCCAAGAAAACTCAAGATTTGCCATGGTGCCACCTAGGCATACTAATAAAGTACTATTTTTTAGATGGGGTATAAAGTAATTGAACATGGAAACATGTTAAAGTGTCGTCAGGAACTATGCAAGTATGTGAAAATTTCATCAGAGCTTTACAACTCATGAAAACTGAATGTATGAATGTTATTTATTTCAGAATTGAGATTTCAGTGAATCCCTAGAGTTGCAGCTAAGACAACACTTGAAAATTATGCTGTCAATCAGAACACTCAACATGAGAGTACCTTGTCTTCTTCCTTCTCTAAAATTAAACCATTGTCTCAGCTTCTAAGCAACACAATATTCAAATGATCTGGATTTTCTATTGCTAAGTCATTAAGTGCCATCCAAATGACATTTTCTTACGCCATCAGTTTTTGACATACTGAGTTATCCCAAAAATGAGACTAACGTGTGCCAGCAGCATATCTCAATAGAAATTGCAGGTCCCGTGAAGTTCAACAATTTCATTCATCGTGCAGTAGGACTAAAAAAACTAATGTAAAACAACAATCAAGGCCCAGCATTTTGTTACCTTAAGAAGCCAGTGAAAGTTGTCATGACTAAAAACGCAAAATATGGCCACAAAGTTTTGGGGACATAACAGACACAGGCTTCAAAATATAACTCCTGTGTTTTGGCCATCTCTTCACGGATCACTTTTCCAAGGTTAGACCAAACAGGCTTGACTGCACACCAAGGAAAAAGAACATGGCACATGGCTCATAAAAGGCCATATACTCTAGGAATCTACTATTGCAAATGCATAGCATAAGGAAGCAAAAAAAAGAGATGGAACATCAACAAAATCAATTTTAAGTAACTTTCTCACTATTGAAAATAAGATCAAGCCTATACAGTTTAGTTATCAAGTGCAAAACATTCCTAATTTCCAATACATTTGAACAATGCCGCACTAGGAAGTCTTTCAAACGATTCTAACAGGAAAATAGGATAACACAATACCTTTCTACGATGGCGATCCATGTAGCTTATATACTCCAAAGGCACTCGAGAACCCCTAGCCAACTTAGAGAGAACAGAAATTAGATCTTCTAGTCCTGATATTGCCTCACCTCCAAACTTTTTAATAATGGCATGACGGGGAACTCCAGCTCTTATAAGCATATATCTGCAATTGTCAAGTAGAATTTCTCCCAATGAGATATTGTAGCAGAAATTTGAGGCAATAGTTCTACTCTCAGTATCAAATAGTTAAAAACATAACCATTTAACTCCTATATAAACAAATTATAAGTGCCTGGTTTGGCTGTCGGTTGTTTTTTTGTCTTTAGTCAATTTTTTAAACTTCTTTTACTTTTGGAATAGAGCTACGCCATATATATCCAAAATTATAAAAAAATTGCCAAAAAATCACTAAAGATAAACAAGCACAAATGACGAAGCAGTAGAAAAATTCTGGAGATAAGTTTTCTGAGAGGGGAAAAGAGCAAAGCACGAAAATTTGGAATTTGGGTAAGAGTAAAATGCAAACCTTAACATTCACATTATAAGAGAACACTAGACATACCCTGGTTCTGAAACATAAACAAGGCCGCAGTTGAAGCGAAAATTTCTAGCCTGTGTCACCCAAAGAAATAGAATAAAGTAAGAACAAAAAAAGAACTATTAAGACACGTTCATAATGATAATAATAGCAGGACAACAGGTGATTTTCTAGGCAACGGTGTAAAAAAGTTGGAAAAAAAACATGAAAATTTTGAGCTATCACATTTTTTCTTTTCTCTGTTTCCATCTCTTTCTCTCTCTTGTGCAAACTTATTTGGATTTCATGTATAGCCAAATCCAACAATTTTAGGAAAAACACCATGGATGAGATGTAAAGTTTAACTTGTTTTCTTCCACCAAACTCTTGGGTGAAAAAACATAAGTCCCTGACATGAGGACTTGCTCATTTTGCAACATCTTCAAAACAAGGAAGTAGTTTGTAATAACATTCAAGAGCATTAAAGTAAGTTTTTGAATTTCAGGTCAAAAGAGATTTCCCCAACGAAAAAGCTTTTAAGGCTGCCCAATATCCTTTCCGTTTCCAAATACTTTTACGAATACGCTTTTTTGAAATAGAGGTACGTTTTTTTGGAACACCCATTTTAAAAGACAAAGGTTACTCATTATTCAAGTTGGATGTGAAAGACACCTATTCTTCAAAAGGAACCATTCTTTACTATCCGTTATCTATTTGTTTTTTAAATAGCATTCTCTTTATAAAAAGAAGTAGAAAGCAAATAAAATAAAAACTATTAATATGTTACAATCACAATTAAATATTATTCTTTCCTCGATCTTAACCAATTAATAGAAAAAATCACATGACCTAACATATTCCCTTTTTCTTTTCTATTTCTAGAAAGTAAAAAGGATTTTCCTGCTCCCCCGTTTCTTAGACATGCCCATTAGGTGAGCAGCCAATAGAAAAGATAGAAAAGGGAGCCAAAACCATATCTCACTTCCACATCCCAACATTCAATACGCTAATTCCACTCCCATATCTAAAGATTTCTGGCAAAGGATCTTAGGTTTTTTACTAGTCTGGTCATATACAACTCAGATGAAATCCACATGACTCGTACGGGAAAAAAATGAAACTTTCGGTAATTGCAAGTAAACCATACTGATTTAGATAAACAAACTCCAACCAACCTGTTGGTATGAAAGGGGATGTATCACTGCACCACTTACTTCCAAGAAGAAGTCAGGAGTTATTGAGTGTAGATCCTGAACCTGAAGAGCATCATCAGAAAAGGTTAGGTCGCGCCAATACTGAATGAATGGACAATCCTAGAAAGGAATGTAAATATCCCAATACAAAATGGAGTCTCGAGCAGTGGTACAAAATGTCATAAATCGAGTTAGTCATCACATATGTCTTCGAGCACTAAAATAGTTGTACTTACACCTAAATGATATCTGGGAGATTCAGGAACCTCAGGTACAACAAAAGGTCTTGGAGTTATCAAAAAGCATGCATAGAAAGGAATAGATAAAGTTGTGCTAATACTCATATCCTTTAAAGATAGAAAAGGTACAAACCATACAAATGATGGCAATGAATCCCAATATGTATTATCAGTTCCGATGAATATTAGCTAAATAAGAGTTTTGCATGTGGTTGAGAAGACGCATTGAGAATTTAACCAACCTGCTCTGGTCCATAATCCCAAGCTCTTAGTAACTTGATCTCTCCAAGTCAGAGAATTCATTGAAGAGTGCAAGGGGTCTAGCCCAAAAACTTAACCTAGACACATCCAAGACACCATTCTATAAAGAAAAATATAGGTATTACACGTGTGTAAAATTTGTACCAACAAATGTCGCCTACTGCCACAAAAATGTCAACCAATAGCTCAACATTTAGCACCCTTAAGGAAATCAATCAGCAGGTTGAGATTCCATAAAAAGTGGTTTTAGAAAGGATGAACTTTATAGCATTGTAAATCCCTGGCAACCTGTAAACACCTTCACTTTGTCACTTTAAGTTTTCTTACCCACAGAAATACATGTATTGCTTTTCTGGGAATTTTATGCTATGTATAAAGCCATTTTATTTGCCAAACTGGTTTACCAGACAATAAGTTACATAAACAAACAATGATGATGCATTCATTAAAAAATCGAAGACACAATTCAGAAACAGCTCAACGATCACTGGGAAATCTCTGTCATCTAGAATTGGTGTGGAGATGTCCGAAAAGCTCAGAAAGAGAAGGCAGCCTATAATATAAGATCCTCAAAGAAAGAAAAAGAATGAATGCATTCGTATTCATGACCGGTTAAAAAATACGGTCATCAATTGGACGGATAACCTACTGGCATCCAAATCTCTACAATGTCCTTCACTAACTATGTGGAGCATGCCAAACAACGGAAAACAATTACATATGCGGCAATCAACAGCAACTGCATAATCTATCACAGCAAATTATCACATCTACCCAAACAACTATAGCAATCTGCCACAAAAAACCATTAACAGATGCTGAACAAAAGCAAGGCATAAAATGCGCAACAGTAAAATCTGACCATCAAGTCCACGGTCAATGGCGTGCCACCCCTTTCAATCTGTAATTCAATCTTCCGGTCCACACTGTCATCAAGCAATGTTTCCATTTTCAGGAACTGAGTATTAACCTGCACTAAGGAATATGATAAATCAAAGACATCTCATGCATATCACAGCATTCCAAAATGAAAAGTACAGCCAAAATCCAACATCAAGAAATCAGCATGAACTGGTTACTTGAACATAACTGCTAAGTCTCATCCTGGAATGGAACACATGAAAATAAAGAGAAATTCAAAAATTAAAAATACGAAAAATCCAGCTTCAATTCACTTCCACCAATTACTTTCACCTCATAATGACAAAGTCCAAACAACCTAGAAGTTTAAACAACAAAAAATCCTGCTTTAGATTATTACACTCACTTCAATGAAAGAAGTCTAACAAGGAAGATCAGGAAAATTTGTAGACTTACAATATCAGTAAGCAATGGAAAGATTTAACAATTATAGTATTTTCTTTGCAATCCTTGTGGAGAAATTAACAAAAACATGCCAAGTGTTATGCTAAAAAGTCTGAATCCCAGCCACAACATTAGACACAAAATTCAATTTTGTCATGGAAGTTTCACAACTTCCAGTCATCCTTTGGAAATCCTAGCTGGCAACTGTAAGGCTTAGCGTTACAGCATATTTATTAAACAACTCTGAATCCCAGTGCACAATCCAACTTGGGGTCTACCCAAATTAACATACAGTCTATGTGCAAACGATGAGATTAAACGAGCTACAAAACAAAAAAGTTAAACACTCAAAAAGGCATGAGAAAGGAGAATAAGTTGACATTAGTCAAAACTTTTAGCTAAAATAGCAAAGACAACTGAAGAAAAAAAAAACCACTGTGGAATATATAACTAGAAGTAGTGATAACCAAATGGATTTGATAAGTATGGACACAAAGATAAAATGCTTACGTCCCCATTTACGCGAACAAGCACATCCCCGGGCTCCAAAAGGTTGTGAGCTGGCCCACCTGGCACCTGAAGAGGCCCAGAATGATGGCAGACGTTAAAGAGAAAGCCAAACTCAAAGACAATCAATTCAATATACTGAAGAAAGTGTACTCACCACAGAATCAACAACAAGCATTCCAGTTTCTCCAAGTGGAGATGCATGGCGCACCATCTAATCCAGTCACAGAAGAAAAAAAAAAACTCACTCCAAGTGGCAAAATAATCTCAAATTATTATTTTTTGCCAACAAAACTGCAGGCCTTTACACAGACCTAAGTACCTGTTCTGTGTCGCTTTGGAGACCAAGGCGACGTGTCTCGTCAAATCCTTTGTGGAGGAAGGTCACCTAGATCATAAAATATCAGAGCTAAAATCTACTGCAGCAGATCTTGAATCACAGATATGCCACACATGAACAAATATGCAGCATTATGATCTTATCTGCAAGAATCATCTCCCTAGGGTGACAGATTTTATTGACAATATTTTTTCTGTTTGCGAAAGGAGGAAGAAATAATCCATGATTAATAGATGCGAATAATATCCATTATCATTGCCAGTACGGTTACATGACCTCGTTTTGGCAAAAACATGATGAGGATTGAGACCACAGGGCAAAAACACAAGAAGAAATCTCTAAATAACACCCATGTCCCAATGATTATGATTCTATGAAAAGATGCAGCAACGCACAATTATGTAATTTTTTCACCAAACTCAGATGAGAAAGTATTGCTTTTACAGCAATTCTGTATTTTCTTTTGTTGTCAGATGGAAACAAATTGCCCTAAAGGATATGCAAAGATGTACTTGAAAAATAACAAGTCTAACATAACGAGTCCATTAAGCCATACTACAAACAAATGAAGCCCAACCAATCTATCCAAGCAGGATGGAATTCAAAGAGATTTAACATAAATGCAAAGAACAAATACTCACATGCAATCAAGCCTTCATTTCAAAGCATGAACTACACCTTTTAACAAACAAAATACATCACAAGTAACTGCCCATAAATTAATTGAGTAACAGAAAACTGATATTCAACATGACAAAGAAATAGAATCTTTGACCTTGTACCATTACACGAGCACATAACTTGTAATCTTGTATAACAGGCTACCAGCCAAGAAGTATAATGAGAAAAATTAAAGAAGTGACCAAGGGTACCTTTCCATGATACTTTGGCACATATTAGAATCATGAAAGGAGACAAAAATAACAGGATGTTTCAAGTATTATTCTCAGAAAAAGGGATATGAATATTGGCTTCTGTATATTTTACAGGAGGGACACCAGGTTGATCTAAAGCTTCATCATGAATTGCAAGGCAGGAATAAGAGTACAATGACGTAAATAGAAAATAACACAAAGCATGAAAATATTCATAGTAACTTCTTTATGCTGATTAGATAACTCACAAGTTCAGAAGTGCAAGACGGATGGCTATCAACCCAAATTAAAGCTTAAAAACACCGAAAACAAGGAGTTTATAGCTCCACAATACTCACATTTTCAAGGAAAACGGCATAAAGAATATAATAAAATTAAAAATGTTGCCAAAAATTTAGAAACTACAAGCATATAAGAAGTCGATCTTTAAGCCAAAGATTATTGCCAGAAAGAAAACAATTTGTTCAATAATAACATCAAGCCTACAAAGAAAGAACATTTTAGGGATATGGCTCGGCATCCACCAAATTAAATGATTTGCGGATAGAATTTTTTTCCCGAAACCCCCACCAAAATGATGTGGCGGTGGAACTTTTAACATCAGAAACTACAATGATGGGAGTTTTAGTTTGAAATGAAAGGACCACGAAGGCATCATTATATTTGAACAGTGAAACAAATAGGCTATGCATCCAAGACCACGAGCATATGAAGTCACAAACCTGAAGCGTACCACGGGGAATAGTCAGTGCCTCCCACTTGTCACCAAAAGAATCTCTTCCCTTCTGCAAGAATTGCAAAGCCCTCACAACCTGAAAACAAAACAATATAACCACAAGATGTGTGGTGTGGTTAAGCACGACGACATAATTTAAAGCATCATAGCAAGAACCAATCAATTGAAATTTAAGGCTGATACAAAGAAGATAGTTTCAGATAATTGAGCACATATTTAGACTGACATCCAATGCTGTCAACCTTTAAAGGAATATTTCTCAGACTTTTGCTACTATTAATGGGCTTTTAAAGTATTTTCATGAGCTTTCTGGATTACAGCCTAACTTAGCTAAGAGTGACTGTTTTTTTGCTGGGGTTAGTGCAACTCTGAAACAAGATTTGCAACAGATTCTGGATATTCCTGAAGCTTGTTTGCCTGTTAAATATTTGGGGGTTCCTCTGATCTCTACAAAACTTACGCATTCTGACTGTTTAATTCTCAAGGATAGGATGTTGAGAAGAATTCAATCTTGGTCCAATAAGTTGCTGTCTTTTGGGGGTAGAGCTCAGTTGATTAGCTCTGTTCTTTTTAGTATCCAAGTCTATTGGGTTTCAATTTTCATTTTGCCTCAGAAACTTTTGAAAGAAATTGAAAGCATGCTCAGTGCTTTCTTATGGAAAGGGGTGGATTTGAAGTTCTTTGGAGCTAAAGTGGCTTGGTCTTCTGTATGTGTACCTAAAAGGGAAGGTGGCCTGGGATTTAAAAGACTTAAGGAGTGGAATCAAGCCTCTATGTTGAGACATTTGTGGGCAGTGTGTAAGAAAGAAGATATTTTGTGGGTCAAGTGGATTCACACATGTGATCAAGAATCTAAACTTCCAGCTGATTCTTCTTGGACTCTCAGGAAGATTTTTGGGCTTAGACAAGTAGGGTTGCAGTTCATTCAATCTAAGATTGGGAATGGTCTTTCCACTTTCCCATGGCTCGACAACTGGCACACTCTTGGGCCTTTGTTTCAGAAATATGGGGATGGAGTGATTTATAATTTGGGTAGGTCCCTAGCTTTAAAAGTCAGCTCTATTATCCATAATGGGGAATGGCGTTGGCCTAGAAGTAGGAATGGCCTCATTAGAGAAATAATTGCATCTAATGATCCTGCTCTTGTTCCCTGTGAATATAGAGAGGATTGTGTTTTCTGGATTCTAACTACTACTGGGGTTTACTCAGCTAAGTCTGCTTGGCAAGCTCTACGAACCACAGCTCCTGTGGTGGGATGGTCTGCTATGGTTTGGTTTCACAGGCACGTCCCTAGGTGGGCTTTCATTCAGTGGCTGGCCATTCTAGGTAGGTTCTCTACCAAGGACCGACTGATGGCATGGGGTGTTGTGAGTGATAGTTGTTGCGTGTTGTGTAATGGAGGTATGGAGTCTCATTCTCATCTATTTTTTGAATGTCAGTTTCTTAGTTGCACGAAGCGGGGGCGGGGGCGGGAGCGGAGGCGGGGGCGAGAGCGGAGGTACCTAGAAGCTCCCGAGGTTGGGAGCGCCGATGTATATTTTTTTATATTTTTTTTATAAATTATATTTAAGTTAAAATCATAAACATTAAAAAATCCTATTTTATTATTATTCAGTTTAAGAAAAGGGGGAAAAGAACACTATCAAACACCATTTAAAAAAAATTGGGCTGCTTTTTGATGGTTCCCAGTGTAGTTGCACACGCATAGTCACATATACCCATAAAGAGGAGGGAAAATTAGGTGGGAAATGCAGTCATTTTTTCTTTTTCTTTTTTAATCTGAGAAAATGAAGAGTCTATTTTATTATTATGAAAAGTTTCCAACTTTACAGATGTACTCATGTACAAAAGAGAAGTTACACGAGTAAGTATGCTATTTCCATCTGACCCTACACGTGTAGGATGAGATGCAACATCTGATATGGTACAGCAGCTATAGTCTAACATAAGTACATAACACACCACATGCTGGTACATTGCTACAGCCTATCATATCCCCATCTGTCTCTCTCTTCTCTTTCACAAGAATCACAACCCAGAGGCCAGCACCACAGTAAATCCGAGATGAAGCCGACGACTGGAAGATGACGACGACTGCGAGCGGAACAAAAGACAGTCCAATCGGAGACGGAGACGTTTATTGAAGGGAGCCGACGACTGCGATTGGATGGAATCGACGACGGCGAGTGCAAGGAACGACGATGGCGACCGGAAATAAACCGTAAGCTCCCATCTTCCTTTGGAGCGCGATCCCGTCTCACGGGGAACGCGCTCCCATCGCGTTTCTGAGTAAGAAACGCCGAATCGCGTTTCTCGGGGAGGAGCGTCTTCAATATAGGCGTTTCCTGCAACTAAGGTCAGTTTGCTTCTGAGGTTTGGCAGATTTTTAGAAGGAAATGGGGTTGCCCTTCTTATGTGAAGGATTTACCAGATGCCATTCTCTAGGGTGGTCAGCATTGTAAGGGAAAATCTGTGAAGTCAAGCCTATTAAAGCTAGGCTTGGCAGCTGCTATCTACTATGTGTGGAAGGAATGAAATGTTAGGATTTTTCAACAGATTTGAAGTGTGGCCTCTACTGTTGGTAATAAGGTGATTGAGGAAGTGATGGCTTGTGCTAGTTCGTGTAGTGGGATCGGTTACTCTGCTATTGATACTTCTATTTGTCACGAATGGGGGATCCCTAGCCAATCTTGATGTAGTGTGGACCTTGTGATCTGATGGATTGTTATAGTGTAGGTGCTTTGGAGTACTTTTGTGTTTGTTGTCTTAGTGCTTTGTCTTCCAGTTGTATTGTTTTTTCTCCTTGTATTTTTTGCCTCGAGGCCATCTCCTTGAGTTTCTTGGGCTTGGTCCCTTTATAAAATCGCCTTGTTCCAAAAAAAAAAACCTTTAAAGGAATATGGGAAACAGATAATACCCAACATCTAACAGAATAAGATATTGCATCCCTAACCATCCATGGATGCATTAGTGTCATCAAAACAAGGAAATTAGTTTTATGTTTGGAAGAGAATATCATGAGCAATACCAGCTTCAATATCATTCATCTAGTAGGCAGTGAACCTAGAGGTCTTCTGGTCGGCGTACGTAATTCACTCTTGCTAATGGAAAATTTCCAATCCACATAATCATCTTCAAGTGTCTTTCTGCAAAAAAACTCAATCATACGCCTAGTTGTGTCTTACACGAGCATGGGAAGGCAGTAAATGCAATTTGGGTGATCAGGTTGCATCTTCCAGAAATTTCCAGTCCTGTTTTGACCCCTTATATTTAAATATCTAACTTTTGGCCTACCTTTTCAGTTTTTTACCTATGTTCTGTCTTCTGAAAGGTTGGACTTCTAAGATTGTGACTTCAAAGACTCCTTACGAGGAGTGGGATACATATAGTTTTTGAAAGGAGAATATACAAATTATAGGATTCGCATCCCACGATATATACAGGTAACCCGATTCGGTACGTATCCTATGATTATTTATTGAAAAAAAGAAATCAATATCTATATGAAAGGCTTCCCCAAGGCCAATAAACCCAATAGTTGAGCTGGTTACGAGCAAAAACTAAAGGCAAGGGGAACCCTCAAACCCTGACAACTAAGTTCATCCAAATACGACAGTGAAGAAATGTACATTGAGAAAATTCTATAAGAAACAATTAAGAAGTAAAAGATTAAATGTAGGGAAAATCCTCGATCATGTTGTGGAAAACAAAACCCCCCAACGATCGAGAAACGGTTAATAGTACGAGATTAAATGTAGGGTAAAACCAGAATGGAAAATCCTCAACTATGATATAGAAAACAACACAACACAAATATTCATATCCCCAATAAACTTAACCCATAAAAGTAGCGCACACAACCAAAAAATTGAAGAAAGCAACATAATATTAAGGAGACATAATCTAACCAAACCAAACCGAGCCATATGTCCCAAATCAATTGGGGTCGGCTACATGAATCCTTTTCCTCCACTAAGCTCTGTCAAGTGCTGCTTGCTCACTTACCCCTAGTAGACTCAAATCCTTGTGCACTACCGCATCTAATGTCAATTTGGGTCTTCCCCTCCCCGGAGCGTTGCTACTCAAAGCTATCATATCTACTCTCTTAACTACTGCATCCGCTGGTCTCTGATAGACATGCCAAACCACCTAAGCCTATTTTCCCTCAACTTCTCCTCTATAGGTACTACACCTACCATCTCGCGGACTGTTTCATTTCTAATCCACCTCAACATTCTCATTTCCGCTACACTTATCTTGTTCACCTGTTGTTTCTTAATAGGCCAGCATTCTGTCCCGTAAAGCATCGCCGGTCTTATGGCAGTTTTATAGAATTTACCCTTCAATTTTATGGGTACCCTCTTGTCACACAGTACACCAGTAGCGCTTCTCCACTTGAGCCACCCCACTTGGATCCTATGGGTCACATCCTCTGCAATTTCTCCATCTTGACTAATAATAGAGCCTAAATACTTGAAATGGTCACTCTTTGGCATCTCCTGGTGTTGAATCATCACTCTTTCTTCGGACGCACTACTGGTACCACTAAACTTGCAAACCGTATACTCAGTCTTACTCCTACTTATCCGAAAGCCCTTAGACTCTAGTGCATCCTGTCAAATTTCTAGTTTAGTATTAACACCGCTACAAGTTTCATCTACAAGGACAATATCATCTGCAAACAACATACACCATGGGATAACCTCCTGAATCTGTCTAGTCAATTCATCCATAACTAAAGCGAAAAGGTACGGGCTCAAGGCTGACCCTTGGTGCAATCCTACTGTGATGGGAAATTCACTCGTTTCCCCTGCTGGTGATCTAATGGCAGTGACGGCACCTTCATGATCTAGATATTCAAAAGTGAGTGCATCATCCTTTGCCTCATTGTTAGAACATGAACACGCAAAGAAAACAAAATAACAGAGAGCTTATGGGAACGTTATAAGGGGGTGTGCCACTAACTTGGCTTTTTTGGCTTCTTAGCTTTTTTATGTGAGAGCTCGAAATACGCGTTGGCTTTTTGTGATTTTTTATGTGATGTATTGTGAGGGGATGACCTGTCTCGAAAAGCGCAATAAGCTGGCTTTTGGCTTTTTGAATTGGTGGAATGGGGCCTAAATCATAAAGTACGAACTCTGAAAGAGTGTCAATTATTCTCCAATTACAAAAGGTTAATTCCAATTTTCAACAAGTAACATGCACAAAGTTGGGTATTTCTAGGATGACAAGCTATTTATCATAATTGTTATTTTGCAGTAAGATGAGTTCAAGTCAAGTAAGCTTCAAGGATCGGCCCCCAGTTTGAATCAGGTTAGATGTTGAAGCAACACAGCTGAACCCGATTGCAACCAACCAGCCAAAAGAAATAGTTAAACATATATATTTGACAAGCTCAAAACTCAGGAGCATCGCACAAATTCACTGAAAATGACTGAAATAAACTCACTCTTTCTAAAGGTAAAAAAAATGCTGAAGCACTAGATGACTTGCTCCCTGCATTTAATGCTACGGCTCTGCCTTGCCAATCAATGACTGGGGAACCACTTGAACCCCCTTTGGTCCCAGATGCTGCCTGAAAGTAATGGGAAAGAGGAAGCGTTCTAATGATAAGAACTCAGCTTGAGAAAGAACCAACATAGCTTTCACAAATTGCAAAGCAAGAACTAAAGAACATACAGAACTGACATGTCAGCAGCAAAATCAAGAGATTTCATTTATATCTGACAATTCTTCAGTAACTAGAGCTCCCATGAACTTATGATCAACCATGGACGCCAAAGCATGATACTTCGATGCTCAAGCTCCTTAAATGCATATAAAAGGAAACTAGATACATGCAATATTTATAACACAAACACCACAATACCGCTAGTCCAGAATATTTAAACCAACTGATATTGCTTGTCACAGCTATGACCATCACTTTCACCATTTCCACCACACGCCACTACATGCTTTTAACACTTTCAACAGAAAACATCATGGATGAAGGAAAATTACATATTAGTCGGGAATAATCTAAAAGCAAGCTACACAATTTAAAAGCAAGAGGGAAAATTACAAAAATACCAAAAGGCAATTATTCTAAGAAGTTACTTATCATATCAAGGCTTAGGGGAAGACATTTAACTAGATTTCAGCACAATGAATACCATTGCCTTTCGTGAAAGAAAAAAAGCTACTAAGCTAGATCTCCTTTGCAAAACAATTTTAACTACGCTTGCAAGGGAACCAGGTGGCGTAGTGTTTGAACAGGGCTTTGTTCATGTTTGCTGTGTCGCCAACTGCGACTTCTAGTCAAGCTAGACCAAACAAGCTCTTGACTCGAGTTGGTCAGTCAAATGTCTGAATTTTCACACCTAGTGCTGATCAATAGTGAAGGATTTTGTTGATTTAAAGGGAAAATCACACACGCAGGTATATATACATAAGCAAGATAATTGGTAGGACAATCAATAAAGCTTAAACATCACAATTAAAATTACTATGTACATCAATGTAGGGATATCCTCTACATGATACATGATACTCCATACCCATTTGTCCACATCATCCATGCAAGAGCGAGTGGAGGCCTTTGGTGGATTCCTTGCCCCTTTATTTTGTACTTTTATCTTCTCTAATTCATGATTTTACCGTAGCGGATCAAACAAAAATTGAGTTGGGATTCTCCACACCTAGCATTCCACGTATTGTAACTTTTATTTATCTTCCATACAAACTCAGACACCTCACACTAGGCAGGAGGAGGAAAATAATACGGAAAAATTCAAGAGAAATCGGAAAACCTTGCGTTAAAAATGGGATTTTCATGCTTTAAGATGAGTTCATTATCATTTTTTTCTATGGGGTTGTTTCAGACTCATCATATTTCCAACGAAGGAAAATCGAGAGCCCAAATTCTTTAGGGGGCTAATAGTTGGAAATGAATAGATTTCTGATATTCAAATCAAAGAAGGTAATGAGATGATGCAATTTATCTCCTTTAATCATCCCCCGCCCATATCCCCAATGATTGGGGACTAGATGGGTTCTGTTAGTGTTGTTAGTGTTGTAACTCTGATACTTGGTTAGTGTCAGGTTTTTTCCTAGTTCTATTACGTTCCTTCTATGGCAGTACCATAAACATATCCTGAGGATATGACTATGGATTAGCAATTCCTAGCCTTTAATAATCCATTAACTTGCATCATTATAGTATTCAAGGTAAAAGACATCACCCTATATTTTTTAACTTTCATTCCAACGTTAACTTTCTTTGCAAAATCACTACACCCAATACATCAATTGATATTCTGATGGACAAATACGCGACAAATCCCTATGCGTCAAGGCAGCACATCAAGAAACAAACCTACAATTATGCTAATTCATGCTGGTGACAAAATTAGAATTCCTAAGACTAGGCCAAATAAATGGGCAATCCCTAACTTCAGAAACAAAAAACGGGGCAAGCTTAACAGGTTTAAACGAATGAAAAGCATGTGGGGGTGCATTAAGTCAAGGAAAAGCCATATAATTGTGGTCTTAGACCCCACGTATAACATTATAAATAGGCCTCTGCAGCAACATACTGATTCTTCAATAGATAATGTTCTTCACAAACAAATGTTTAACACCGAAAAAAAGTCGTTACATCCATAAACAAACTGCTCTGCTCATCTGACATCCCAAGTACTGCTAATGTTGCTTTCTCCATTTTGCTTTCAGCGAACAAGATTTGCTTCCCTCTTCCCTCTCATATTTCTCCTTTTTACTCTCATATTTCTCCTTTATACCAACTAATCTTCATACCAGTCAATCAATCATTTGCTATGCACATCTCCAAGTGAAAATTTAAGCCATCAAACTAACAAACCAACCTATAGCAATCAATCATATACCCGCACGAAAATGAAATCCCAGAAATCAATTAACCTTCAATCAGTAGCAGCTCAAGAGGACAAGAAATATTCAGTTTAGCAACTTGAATTAACAAAATAACTCCAGCAAAGCATGTGTGCAGCAAATAGCATCAAATGTGACATTGCTTACCTGCAAGTAGAATGTGTTGAAATCATTGTAGCCATCCCTGAACCAAAAAAGGAAAACGTTGGAAACATTATGAAGGTGGCAATGAGTAGCATTACTACTTCTGCAAATAACAGACGTCAGAGGCAGAAAAGAGAACACATTCAAACTACAAAATTTCATAATATTCACACAAAAATAAGTACAACAAAAGATATCAGCTCTAAATATATTAACATGTAAGTCATGAGAGAAAAGAAAAAATTTCAGACCTCATCCACTCAACTATATCCAACATACTTAAGTAAAAGTCAAAACCGCGCAAGAAGACAAACTTTTTAGTAAGCATGGCATATATCCTCCATGCTTGAGCGAATTGTTTACCTCCTACATGGCTAAAGCAGATTAGCATTGGGCTAAAGCAGATTAGCATTGGGCTCACATTATGAGAGAAAAAACCCCATGCCCTTACTTTCCTTCAAATGTTCAACTTCAATGAGGGGAATTTTATAAAGCTACAACCTCATCTCTTTCCTCGTACCCAACAAATCAGTAACCCACTTCTTTAGTTATCACTTCTGGACAAAAGGCCATCCGCCTAACTACCACAAAAAACCTCCTTGACCACATCCATCAAAGACGGTTAGCTTTCTGTGACTGTCATCAAAGCTGCATGTAGAGGAACCCCTTGAAAAGCAGATTTATGTGGCTGCTTTCTTGTTGCTAGATATCTCTCTTCTTTTTTATTTATTGCTACTCAGAAGCAGCAGCTGATAATCGCTTTCA
Source organism: Gaultheria prostrata (assembly GCA_036023075.1). Classification (NCBI taxonomy): domain Eukaryota; kingdom Viridiplantae; phylum Streptophyta; class Magnoliopsida; order Ericales; family Ericaceae; genus Gaultheria; species Gaultheria prostrata. Next base: position 11,713 of record JAXBDA010001804.1, on the reverse strand, counting down.
GTATGCTGTTGTGACCGAAAATAAAATAGTCAGAAGGCATTCTGACCCCTTCCTTTTGGTTTTACTTCGTTTAACAACTTCAATTCAATGATGTCAAGGAGACATTTTACCTTGTGTAATGTTGGGAACGACATAGATTAGAAATTTACCATGTTTTGTTTCTTATAGAATATTGAGATAATAATACTAATTTAGTATTTTCCTATGGTATGTGATAAAGACTCGAGTGGTCGCACACTAGTCCTATAACTAAACTTCAAGTCGATTTAGCGCGGCTTGCGTCTCTTGACCTTGAGCAAGATAATTGTTAGGTTGAAGAATAAAAAAGATCCCTAAAAATGCCCAAGTCTGAGGAGAGAAGGCCGTTCCTTTTGGCTTGAATTACAATGTTTGTTGGTTGCCTCTTTCCTTATTCCTCTCTTGACTCCTCCCTCACAGCTTCTCTTCTTTTTCTTCTTTCTCTTTCCCTTTTCCTTGTCCAGGTTGTCTAACTCCTTTTTCTCTTCCCTGCTCTTGTGGCAGTTGATGGTTTGAATCCTATTCAGTAAGATTTGTTTTGCAATCCTTGTTTAAAAAGCACTTCATTGTATTGACTGGTAAGATGGAACTGTTTTTAGTTGTTTGGTTTGCTACTGCCGCTAATTTGATCCTTTCCTTTCTTCCACTTTTCCTCACATCACAGGTTTTTAGATCAAAAGCATCAAACTCTGCTCATTCAAAATCTTCCCAGATTTCAAGATCATCTTTTTTATGATCTAACCTTCAGTTCATAAAGTTCTCGCAATCAAAGTCCAGGCTTCCTTTCCCCTATACTCGCAATCCGTAAAAAAGTTTTCTTGCCATGCGTTAGTGCATTCCAAGTACATTTGCAACTATCTTAAGCTTATGGTAGAGTTCAGTTAGCAAGTGAATACATTTTCCTCTTGCCTCCATAACTTACCTTTTTGCTTGCCTTTATGGCATGTTTGCCTCCTAGCTGATTCTTACAGATAAGTATCTCAGAAAAAGGTTTGCTTAAATGTAGTACTAACCTTTGCGTGCATATGTGTAGGTGTGGGTAAGTGAGCGAGTGTATTAAGAAGGGAAATGCAACTTCCTAACACATTGAACACCAGATAATTAAACATCACGATACTGTAACCGGCAGACGATCCAGGCCGTAAAAGCAAAAGTCTAAAACACACATAAAATATTACTAATATTTGCATTCTAGCTAAGCGAGCCAGAAGTCAGGAAAATAGGTTGCAGTTCATGTACATTTATAAAATCGAAGAAGCTTACACTTACTTTTTGTAATGAGGAGCATCTCTATCCAAACGAGCAAGGGTGCCAGCAAGAATAGAGACCTGCAAGTTCAAAGTGCAGCCAAACAAAAAACACTTATCACACACCACCCCTTCCTCAGAAAAATAGAAATAAAAGAAGAAACCTACAAAAGTACCATAAAAAGCAAGTTGGCAACCAGAAACTAATGTCATTTCAGAATGGAATTTAGCGAATAAATCGAAAGCAATAGCAAAGAGACACCGAAACCTTTTAAGACCTGGAATAAGATGTATGCTACAGCGCTACTTCAACCGCAATCATGAAGAATTTGCGACGCCTGGGTTGAAAATTTATCATGATCCATAACTACCATCACCCTAGCCCAGTAAAACCAAGTGGAATTGATTGCACAACTGCAAGATTACAATTATCATGTTGCAATTGCAAAATATCACTTGTGTGCATGCTCTACAGTCTCGGTAGACATGTGTATATGTGATTGGTAAATGATATTGTCGCTTCATTCACAACCTCCTTTCTACATCGCATCTTAGGTCCACTTCAATCCTTGGCTTTGATTCGTTTGGACATGGTAAGACATTCCAGTGAACTCATATAGGTGAAATTGGTGCAAATCTGCCACCCTTCACAACCTCCTTTCTACATCGCATCTTAGGTCCACTTCAATCCTTGGCTTTGATTCGTTTGGACATGGCAAGACATTCCAGTGAACTCATATAGGTGAAATTGGTGCAAATCTGCCACCCACCACAATTTAAATCAACCTCACATTCCATCCTATTCCTGGCATCCACTTCTGCTATCCGAAAGTATGTCATAACTTGTGATCTTATTATTTTCTTTAGAAAAGTTAATGAAGGTAAAAGTACATAAATATATTTATATTTGTTGCAGAACAAAATACTGCGCTGCCTTTGCCATGCCTATATAAAAGAATACAGTCCATATTCGAATCCTTCTTAGATACCTGGCTTACATCTCTATTTAAATACTTACACCACAAAGCTCATGAAGGCACTGACCTACAAACTTCGGGAGGAGAGATTATGGACACGAAACTGCCAAATGCTTGTTTTGGGGCCCATAGTGACTTTTTCTTTTAGTCTTTTATTCTGTACTAACATTAGGAGGAAGACATTCGGACAACCCAGGGGAAATGCACCGGGTGCCATAGCTAATCGAGTAGCTCTGGAACCATGTGTAAGAATTAGTAATGAGGGACGTGATCTTGGTCGTGAGGGATGTAATTTTATGATCTGAATCATCAAATAGAATATGAAAATACTTCATGAAGCAATTCGATTCTTCAATTACTTCTTCCGATCCTTAATTCCATTTCAACAGAAGGATAAAAATCTCCAGATAAAATGGTCCACATTTGTTGAGCACAACAATAAAAAATGGCAGAAAAGTTGAGCAGGTTTTTCAAAGCTAAATGATTGGAGAAGATTCCAAGAGAAAATGTTTCATCTAGTCTTTTTTCGGTTCCATAACAATTTTCAGGCCAAGTGCTTCACGTCATTTGTCCATCAGAAAAAGATTGCATGATTATAAAAGATTGAAACAGAATTCCCCAATGTTAAATGATTAGACAAGATTCCTGGCTTGGGTGGACATCTGAAAAGGTCGAATACTAATCAAAGAATAGCATGGAATACAACAATGCGAGAATAAGTGAAACTTCAAATGTGTTCTATATACCTTCTCTCCACTGTCATTACCAACAACCCTGATTTCTAGTCCAACGCAAGCAGCTTCCGGAGCAAGAGGAATTTCCTCATAGCTCAGAAATTGTATGGCACCAGGGTCATAACGAAAGAAGCCAAAATCATGAACCTGAAAGAAAGTGCATGTATGTTAGTTCACTTCCATATACAGCTGTAAACAAATACAGTCAACAATCAAGAGTGCAAACGACACAATCTACAGCTGCAAGGCCCAGAGCATAACCAACGTAACTTGACAAAGACTTCTAACTAGGACTCTCCATCTTTATCTCAAAAGCAAGTCCAATATCTTTACTTCTTTAGGGTAAAAGTATGGCCAATCAGTATCCAATAAGCGGGTTTCGAAGGGCTGGATGAGATATGGATCTAAGTGTCCGCACAATTTGCACAAAGTGGTTGCCTTCCAATTTGAAACCACATCCTCTAGGATAATAGGCTGAGGTTTTACACCCATATACAGAAGAGGAATTACAGTCGCCATATAGCCCACCATATAGTTCATATATCTAATAATTAAATCCAGTTATTTGTAATCATTTTTTGTAATTCCTCTTCTGTATATGGGTGTAAAACATTAGTTTCCAAGCTTATTTTTTGGTCGGAGGTGCGTTTTTTTCTTTCTCGAGAAAAGGAAGGGCAAGGATAAGAAAGAACTATTTTTTTTAAGTCATATGGTTAGATACTCTTAGAGCATGCTTTAACAGATACTTTGTATGGTCACGTCGCTATAAGGTAACATCCTTTTGAAATGTTTTGCTTGTAAGCACCTTGTCATTGAGGTGTATGATTATAAGTTGCTGACCTAGATTATGCCCAAGTGGTTGCAAGTTTTGCGCTCTCACTCCTTTATTGTATATAGTTTTTATTCTTAGGTACCACATCACTAGATTCACTACGTAAGCTTTTTAGCTCCTATATAACAGGCTGTGACATTGATTTTACGGGACTTTTTGATGAATTGAACTTCAAATTCTAGTGTTTTATAGTAGTCATGTAGTGATGCCTTTTAAGGCTTGGTTTTGAGCCTATAGCTTGTAAATTTCGAGCCTTATTCATCTAATTCAGCATAAATCAGTCCCAAAAATCTGACTTTTGCATACTTCAACCAAGATCAAAGTCCTAGTGGCACCCACTTTTGATTGCAGTTTTCGACCCTCCAACAAACTCCAGAATTTTGCAATTTTTTCTCTTTTTATTCTGCTACACTTCACCAAGAAGCAAGCTTTTTAGCTACAACAAATAGGATGTAACATTTGTTTTAGGAGAGTTCTGATGAATTGGAATTTTAGTTTTTCGTGTAATCTTGTTGAACTGCCCACGTGTTATTTGGGTTTACCTTTGTTTAGAGAACTTGGAATCTCCAGCCAAAATTACATGAGTTTACACTTCTCTCACCAAGATTAAGCATGGATCTTCATCACATCAGTTTCCACAATTTTTCAAGGTTTAAACGCAACTAGCCAACTATAATTAAGAATTATTCACAGCTATTTCCTAAGTTTATAACACATCAGCGAAAAGGCCAACTCATGGCTTAGGATGCAAGAATTTTCAAGCATTAAATAACAAATGTCCAAGACCGGAATCAAACAACGCCATACTTGAATAGCACTTTGGCTTCCAAGCAAATATGAAATTGCCAAAATATGCCGTATGAAGTTAATAGCTGGAATCAAAACTAACATTTTTCCTATCTGATATTCCACATCAGTTCATGGCTGTGAACTACATACGCAAGTAAAATGAAAATGAGAGAACAATTAGCCACACTAAGATAATGCAGTGAGAAGAATTTAAAAGAAAAAAGTGTCAAACTCGAATCATTAACCATGTCTGTAAAATTCAGTGTAGTGGTAGCAGAATCAAAGAAGGCCCAAATATAAACTGCTCACCGGGTCTCTGTATACAGGATATACTGGAACTTCTTCGCGATTCACAAACATAGCTTCTGCAACTACAGGTCCTACAAGCATAACAAAATTTAATTAGATCTAGACGGTGGAAAAAGAATATTGTGCATGTAACATTTATTGTGGAAACTAATTTTGAATTTTGCACTTTTCAAAACTATTATATTATAATTAAATCTCCCACCCAAATCAATAGCACATTAAATTAAGATGTCGATGTGCTTTTGTTTCCTTTTACGTTTGTGTTTTCTGTAAATTTCAAGAAAAATATCTTTGACCCCTGTTTTCGTTTCAGAACAAAAATAAAAGGAACCACTTCCACTCTCGACATTTGTTTTCCAGAACAAGTTCTGTGCAGCTACTCTCTCCATATTGCAGTGGCGGACACACATATTAGGGTGGGGATGCCATGTTATTACCACCCTTATAGATGTTGTTATTACTTGTATAATTACATATTTAAGTGGCAGGATGTGTTCTACTGGCACCCCTCCCAAAATTTGATCTCTACAAGACCCATATTCCGTAAAATATTAATCATAGGTCACTTCAGTCTATACAATAATGAAGAGTTTTAGATGGTTAAGTGGTGAGCAGTGAGAAAAAAGCACTATCTTTTGAATAGAAATTCACTATGTTATCATGTTAAATTTAGAAAATCTACTATTTGATCAATATCCCAATAATAAATTTTCAAGCTTTAACACCCCTAGACCAAAATTCTGATTCCGCCACTCCATACCTGTCCAACAAACACGTTTTTTTTGTTTTTTCTCTTCAATAAAACAAACTAAAACCAGAGCAAGTTAAAGCTACAGATAATAAGGAAAATTGAACTACCTGGCTTCACGACATGACGATTCGTGAGTATAATTCCGCGGCGCTTATCAACAACAAACCCCGTGGCGTAGCTGGCACCGGCGGCTTCGGTATCGAAAGCGCGACAGGCGGTGGTCCGGAGCACCACCACGGCGGGGACCACCTTGCTGAGGGCCTTCCTCCAGTCATCGGTGGTGGCAAGGCTTTCTCTGAAGGGTGGATCAATCTCCATACACAGTTCCTCCTTCATACTCGACTCCTCTAGCCCCGCTGCCACGTCCGATCCCAACCTCTCCAACGGATCGCCCATTGAGCCGATCACAGTAATGGAACCCTAGTTCAGTGGAGAACAAGTTGGAAGTGACTGGTTTTTGGGAAGTGCGATTGAATGCAAATGGAGTAAAAATTACTGAATTAGCGTGGATTTAGGGTTGTAAGAAGACAATATCGAGGAAGGAGAATAGAGAAACAAGATTCAATAGTTGAGTGGCTTTAATAAGGGGTGGAAATGGATTGGTGATTCCAATCGTACAGGAAAACAAGATGCAGAGAGAGAGAGAGAGTGAAGAATTGCGGGCGCTGTCACTCCTCGATTGGTCGCTTTGATGATTGGGCTCGAAGATGCAGAATTTACGAAGAGAGCACGAAATGATGGAGTACGATTATTTATTTATTTCGATTAAGATAAATAAATAATGGAGACTTTGGACTTCAAAATTTTCGATTATTTATATTTTAATAATCAAGTACTCCGTAGAAATGGAAGGATAAGGAACTTTTGCAATTGAACGTAAAGACAAAAAAATATTTGACATTTTTAAAGGAAAAGACGAGCAACTTTTGCAATTGAACATAAGGACAAAAAAAAAGTGAAGTATGACTAATTTTTAAAAGTTCTAATTTCGTATAAAAAATTACTCCAAAAAATATCAACTTCTGCCTCCCGGCCGACCACCACCCTATCTCCGACCGACCACTTCCGACAACCAAAAAAAATTAGTGAAATGTCACTAATTTTTAAAAGTTCTAATTTTGTACAGAAAAATCAAAAAAATCAACTTCTGCCTCCTAGCTGACCACCCCCAACCTCCGGCCGACCACTTCTTGTGACCCAAAAAAATTAGTGACATTCAATAATTTTTAGAAGTTCTAATTTCATACAAAAATTCAAAAAAAAAAAATCAACTCCTACCTCTCGCCGACCACCACACCCCACTTCCAGCCAACCACTTCCGGCGACCCAAAAAATTAGTGACGTTTCACTAATTTTTAAAAGTTCTAATTTCGTACAGAAAATTTAAAAAAATCAACCAACTAGTCAACTACAAACTCCTGAAACTAGTGACAACTCACTAAATTCAACGAACAAAGCTATTTCGAATCTAGTGAGAACTCACTAAACACCTGGTTATTTTTTTTTTTAGATAAATCAAACGAATAATCCGAAAATTTTGTATGAGATTCGTCGCATTTGCATAACCATTCGTAACATCTGCATTGAAATTCATCACATTTATTTAAAGGTTCTTTATTAATAACATATGCGAATTTCATGGATACAAAATTAATATTAGAAATCTATAACCATAAATTATGAATTAATGTATGAAAGTTCTGAGTTTAAAACTGATGTTATGAATTTACAGCAATTTAAGGGGTGCAGATCATATACACCCAAATAGGGTAAGCGTAATACAATTTGTACAGGTTATGGAATTTCATTATGAGAGTATTAAAATTGTTTCTCTCTAGGCCAGTTGTTTCTACATTTATTTTAAGTGCATATCGAAGCCTAGATTTTTTAATTTTTTAGATCATAGCCTAGACTTTCTTGTTCCAGGCAATCGATGAATAGCAAAATCAGCCGCACCACCTCTACTAGGACTAGAATCTTCAAGGTTTATGCCCCTGTCCGACACAAACAAGTAAGATAAAGAAGCTGTGAAAGTCGATAGGTAGAGAGACAAGTTCATCATATCTCGTGAAACGGATAAACAAGTTCAAGTCTCATATGTGGATCCCTACAGTCATGGAAAACTCCCCCACAACGTAGCCAGAATCATCACCGCCTTCGCTAGCCACTCTATTTCCACAAGTACTTGTCTGCCAAACATCCAAATTCAGATATGTTGAAGCTGGGTCCTCGTCCCGAATCAACCAGCTTCTCTCTCCCTCCTTCACGGAGTTCGGTGACCCCATTTGAGAAGAAAGTAGCTGAATGTCCAAGTGAAGACAAGTAAGTTGTCGATGGAAGAATGTTGGGATTCTTGGGAAATCTTCAATGGCTAAAATGAACTCTGTGGATGGGTCCACCGAACTCTGAGAAAGAGGGAGAGAGAAGCTGGTTGATTTAGGACGAGGACCCAGCCTCAACATATCTGACTTTGGATGTTGGGCAGACAATTACTTTGTGGAAATAGAGTGGCCAGCGAAGGCGGTGATGATTCTGGCTACGTTGTGGGGGAGTTTTCCATGACTGTAGGGATCCACATATGGGACTTGAACTTGTTTATCTGTTTCATGAGATATGACGAACTTGTCTCTCTACCTATCGACTTTCACAGCTTCTTTATCTTACTTACTCGTTTGTGTCGGACATGGGCACAAAGCTTGAAGATCCTAGTCCTATCTAGTAGAGGTGGTGCGGCTGATTTTTCTATTCGTCGATTGCCTAGAATAAGAAAGTCTAGGCTATGATTAAAAAAATTTAAAAAGAAAAATCTAAGCTTCAATATGCACACAAAATAAATGTAGAAATTAACTGATGGCCTAACTTTTTCGACCCTCTCTCTCCCTTTGAAAAATAAAAACCTCTTCTCCACCAAGCAAACCCTAACCGTCGCCGCTCTTCAGAGGGGAGGCCGTGAGCCTCACGCTGGCAACCTCATATCCGGCCTCCTCTCATCTTCTCCTTTATTGCTTTCTGTTCTTCCTGTTTTGAATAAGCATCTCACATATAGGGCAGAAGTCTGGTGATCTACACTCCATTTCTGGCTGCTTGGCTGATCTCTATGCATCTCCGACGGCTTCATACAGTCATTCTGAGTGCTCTTAACGCCCATCGATCTCTAGCCATCTTTGGCATCTCCGGCAACCCGAACTAGTTTCAGCCGCGCAAACATGCAAGCTCTTTTCCCCTCTTGTCCCCCTTTCCCAGTCGCTTGGCTCCCCGATCCGAACTCCTTCCCCCTATCCGAGCGGTTGCTCGGTTTCTTTTTTCAACCGATCAACCTCCCTTCCCTTTTTTCCCTCCTCCATTGATCGGCTGAGTGGTTGCGTTTTTTCCAATCTCGATCAGCTCCCCATTCCTTTATTCCCCTCCCCGTCCGATCAGAATTTTCTGTGCTTTTTGTTTTTCCCTATTTTTTTTGTTTAAGAGTTTGCAGGTTTGTTCGTGTTGTTCTGTTTCGGTCCTGTTTTAACTGTGTCTTTCCTGATACATGGCAACCATGGGTTTGTTGCATGTGTGTTGAGGTGCTATTTGTTTGCCGTGTATGATGCATGTGTTTTTGGTGGTATCTGTATGCTGTTATTTCATTAGACACATGAGTTGTTTAGTAGTTTTGTTTGTTTAATCCGCTTCACACACTGTGCTCCGTTCTTTTGGCCCTTTGTTGGCCATCGCTTGTCACCGGCTCCCCTAAGCCCATGTTTCCAGCCTTCTTATGCGATAGCATAGTTCTTTTATGTTTTGCGGATCATTAATTATGTTCTGCTCTGTAGGCTGAAGCTAGGTCATGATAAATGAGCTTCGCATAGGACTTCGCCCATTGTCGACATCTTTTCCCTATGTAACGGCGATAACGCAGTTGGAATTCTCTCTCTGTTCATAAAAAAAATAAATAACTGATGGCCTGGAGAGAAACAATTTTAACACCATCATAATGAAATTTCATACCCTGTAGAAGCTGTATTACGCTTACCCTATGTGGGTGTGTATGACGTACATCCCTTAAATTGTCATAAAATAACATTAGTCTTGAACTTAGAACTTTCGTACATCAATTCATAATATATGGTTGTAGATTTCTAATATTTATTTTGTATCCATGAGATTCTCATATTATCAATAAAGAAACTTTAAATAAATGGGATGAATTTCTATGTAGATGTAATAAATGGTTATGCAAATGCAACGAATCTCGTACAAAATTTTATGAATTTCTAAATAAAAACAAATGAATTAAAAGTGATTTAATAGGTGCATATTTTACACATCCAAATAGAAGTAGTGTTGTACCTTTTTCCTACACATACATATACATATAGTAGAATACAACAAACTTCAATGAACCTATTTTTGTAGGCCCATGGTGGCACCACATGAATTGATGAATAACACACTGAAAACGACCCTTTCTGTCCACGAACCAATTGTTTAAAAGTTAAAACACCATATAAATCACATTGCATTCACAAGTGTGCTGGATAAGATGTGACTCCAAACAATATTGGACAGTCTCTGCAGGGAAGTCTCGTCAATTGCGGAACTACCGAGATAGCTGTTCTCACAAAAGGCCGTCGAATCAATTAATGGCTGGATATATCCTTCATTTGATGTGTTTTCTTGCTTATCTTGTCTTTAATTGGTCTTTCTCAGCTATATTTGTATTGATCTTGGTAGGTTGTAATTGTCTTTATTAATGAAATTCTTCCTATTTCTCTAAAAAAAAGGTGTGTTGGGCTTCACACAACAATTTGTTGTGGAACCCACCATACTGGTGAATACGTTTTGGTTTATAACGTATTTGCAACAATACCAAAGAAGGAGCTTAATTCAACCAGGTATGAACATGCATGCATACAAATGTATTTTGTTAGTCCATTTGTAAGTACAAACTTATTTTGGCACTCATATACTATTTATTATGAGAATTTAATAATTTCTTTATTTTTCTATCGCTTTATTTATGGGAGAACCATTTTGTTCTCTCTAGCTATTCAACCTATTTTACTTGCCTTCGTCCGAAAGAAATAAAGCCCACATGGAAACCTAAGATTTAAATATATTTTTTTCTCATTCTAAAGCTCGACTCAATTCGGCTCGTTTGCAGCCCTCTAATATATATGGTTTTTTTTTAATATATGCAAAAAATATTTTTTTTTTCTTTCAGGCAAATTTTTTATGAAAAAATTGCTTATAAAATGGTTTTTTCATAAATAATTTTTTCAAGACTAAATTGTCGAAAGATGTAGAATCTTTGGAAATTCTCCATTATCTGTAAAATTCAAAAGGGTGGTATATATTACGTATAATTTTAGTTGGGGCTATGGGGCTAATCCAAAACAAAACTTCTCATGGAAAAGGTTTGGATTATGGATATTTTTTTTTTGTATGTGTGGTTAATTTCAAACATTACAAAAAAAAATTGTTTCATTAAAAACAATGAGGGTCTATTGTACAAATACTTAGCCACTGTTTTCTCGCTTGCACAATTTTTTTGTGGGAAGTATTTTATGGTTTTGGGTCCCTGTAGTGCTCCAAGGCACTATACCCTTGCTCGTGGAACATAGTTTCAAGTTCTTCAAGACTTTTCTAAGTCTTGGCTTCTGTACACAAAGTGGGCTTTCTTCGACTTTCTTTAGTAATTTTCAATGTAAAACTTGATTTTTCCTTGTACGATTCATCGCTTTTGTCGATCATTGGACCATTTCTTCTTGTAATCCTTGTTTTATGCACGATTTTAGACTTGTAGCAACAAACCACTCACGATATCATTAAGTAATTGGAAAGTTACCGTTGTAAGATTTTTGAAAAAGTTGTAGTCATAGCCGGAAACAATGGGTTTTGGTAAAACTTGGGCCTCCTTGAAATGAAATTGAGTCATGGCATGTGATTTAAATGTAAAACAGTCGCATTAGACTTGGGGATTTTTTGTGTAATTGTTCTTCTTATTAGGGGCTTTTGTGATATTTGTGATAGTTAGTATCTGAATGTCGGTTAAGAGGCAGTTGTTGGCTCATTCCAGC
>JAXBDA010001803.1:0-49796 GCA_036023075.1 Gaultheria prostrata | reverse complement strand
CTTATAAGGGCTCCCTTACATAGCTTATGTAAGGGATTTTTTGTTCGAGATTGAATTTCGACGATCCGAACCGGTAGATGTGTTTAAAACATATTTTTAAGGTCCAACGCGAGGATTCGTAAAAAAAAAATACCCGAAAAGGCTTGATTCGAGCAGTTTTCATACAAACCGTAGGATATATATTTCATGAAAAACTACTTGGATCAAGCCCTTCCGGGTATTTTTTTTTACGAATCCTTGCGTTGGACCTTAAAAATACATTCTAAACGCAACTAACGGTTCGGATTGTCGAAATTCAATCTCGAACTAAAAATCCATTACATAAGCTATGTAAGGGAGCCCCTATAGGATCCGGACTATATATATATTTATATTTATTTATTTTTGAGCAATGGATGTGTATATTTAGAATTTGTTCAACTACAGTAATTTCTTTGAGTTGACGTAGCTCTAATATTCAACCCTACTTAGTATTTTATAACGAAAGGCTCCTCCCCATTAGGCAATCTAAAAACTTTTCTAAATAGTCCACAAGTTGAATTTTCTTCATTAACCACCAAAATTTGTCGAAGAAGGAATAGTTGGAGTCTTCGAGATGGTCAAAGAGGTATGAACATAAAATCTAAAAGGAATCAAATCCCTAATTGTCATACCTTAAACCCCAACGCTTAATACTCCCTCCATCCCAAGATGTTGGACTAATATTTTATTTTTGGTCTGTCCCAAAATATTATCCCTAATTTTCAATTTTAACGTTTATTTTTTTATATGACAAGGACCACGTACTCAAATAAAAAGTTGTACCGAGTATGAGAAAAATTGGAAAGACAAGAAAGAAAAAGTCTAATGATTATTTCTTGCAAAAAAGTTGGAATTTCAAAGTAACACTAAAACATTTCGGAATGGAAGGAGTATAAAATAATGGATCGACAACCCCAATGGATTGACAAAGTGGTTTTGCCTTGGGACTTAGGGATTCGCTCCCACCTAAGGTCTTAGGTTCGATTCCACTTGCCAGCAAAAACTCTTGTGGCCACTGTGGGTTATGTCCAATCATTACCTCCAAAGCTCCGAAATTAATCGAGATACGCGTAAGTTAGGCCGAACATCCGATTATAAAAAATAACTAGCAGAAAATCCGTGCTATGCACGGGACAAATTCATGTACATTGGGTTGATGCAAATGCAAAAGCGAAATATACATATGTTTAATTTAATTGTCAAAAATAAATATACTCACTCCATCCCAATTGTTGGTCTTTTTGGTTAAATATTACAAAGATGATATCTCAGTTTTAAACAAACTGTGGTTTGAAACCGAAACCGAACCGTATTTTAATGGTTTGAATTGGTTTGGTTCTATGCATTTTGTGCGTTTGGTTTGGTTTGGTTCTCCAAATTCATTATCCTTAGATATTGGTTTGGTTCTTGATTTACCAAGAAACCGAACCATGGATTCCGATCCATACTCACTCATAAGGCATAGTAATGAATTGCCTTGGAATTACATTATTACATAGACAACCCAATAAAGTGGCATAAAAAAAGCACATAGTACGTTTTATAACCTATTCCATATTCCCTTAATAAATCTTTTGAGATTATTCGCTCACACTTTGATGTTGTTTTCTCTCAATTTTCTACAAAAGAACTAAATTATGAACTAAATTAATAACTCCACATATATGCAATTTCATTAATCAGTGGTCTACATAAACACATTCTTACAAATTCACATATTGTATGCCTACTAATATTTCTGATTAATAAGGTAAGTTGCAAGAATTCAAGTTCAAAAAAGGTGTCATATTCAAAATTTAGTAATTTTTAAAATCTAAATTTCTAAATTAGGCATTGGAATTCAAAATTCAAATAAGTTCCTTAGATACAGCATTTACCTATGGATATATTGGTTAGTAGATATGGACGATTTTTTTTTTTTTTTTTGGAAAAGGGCCAAATTCAAGGTTGAATTTATATCAGGGAAAAATTCAAGGTTTTCATCTGAAACGCTTAGTATTAGTTGACTTGACGATATGAGAATGTGAGGTTACTCAAAAGATTGAAAATAGCTAACAAGAAAAATTTCTCAGATGATGAGTTTATGTAATACATTAAAAGGTAACAATATCTATATATAAACATAAATTTGATACCTAGCCGAAGCAAAATGAGTAAAATCACACGTATTTCATTTCATGTATTTCAATTATTAACCGATTGCGTCCAGAGAGTCAACAAAGTATAGTCATAGTAATTCGGATAAAAAAATTCCAAAAATGCATGTATCTAATTTTTAGACAAAATCATCACCTTAGAAGAGCATGCTATAATTCGTTTCATGTGCTAGCTAGATTTAATTAGGAAGAAGAAAAAATTGTAGAAGGATCGAAAGATAGCATCACACAAATTTTGTAACAACTTTCATAGCATCCTCGAGTTTGTAATTCTGCCCCAAAGGATATGCCGACTGAAAAAATTGATTTGGTGCCAAATTAAGTACATCTCGATAAAATCATAAATAAAATAAGAAGGCAAAGTTGTGAATATATAATGAATGATATACTAACTTGAGAGAGGACGGAAAAAGTATCCATGGAATTGCTGTTAATTGCCGGTAATGCGGGAATTTGTAGTTTGTATTGCCAAGTAACGAATAGTACCATATCAATCTGTATAACAACTTCTTTTTGTTAGAACTCCAAGAACAACACAGGGACCTATATAGGCATGAAATAAAACGCTAAAACACGATGGCAATAAAATTATAATTGAAGGAGAAATCTCATTCGAATAGATAGAACATAAAAAAGAATTTTAAATTCCGACACGATGCAATAGTATAGGAGGGGAGATGAAAACAATAGGAGACTCTTTTTGGAGTTTTATTTTCAAAACCAATTATTTAATTATTTATAGACTTACTACGTTATTAGGAATGACACCCCATTAGAAATAGGAAAATGGAAACAAATCATATTAAGTTTCCTTCCTTCCTGCAAATCATGCTTTGATTGATAGCTTATTTCGAAAATTTTCTACTCTCAGAAAATTATCCCAAAATCGAGAGTTCATTTGCCACATTATTTTTCAAATCTTTTACAACTAAGAAATAAAAACGCAATTGTATTGCCCAATCAATTCTTGACACTTGTCGCAACCGTAGCCCTCATCGCGAAAACCCATTCTGCGATAATATATAAGATGGACGCATGACACTTGTAAGATAACGAGTGGGTAGATACTAATGGATCCATGGGTACTACAAATCTGCACTAGCCTACGCAGTTTGAACTTTTCAGGTGGGAAAGTTCATTTTGTAGAAAACGTCGAAATAATAAAAATAACAAAATCCAGGCCAGTTTACAAGATGTCGATAAATGCATGATCAGAATATATTTGTCTTTTATGTGTGTTGGTTTATTTTCTTTTCCGATCATGCATTTATTGACATTCTATAAACCTAGATTTGGTATTCTAATTATTTTTGACATGCTCTATAATATGAACATTTCTGATCATTAAAATAATTGAATCTGCATAATAATATTGCAAATCAATTGTAAATTTGGTCGTAAAAATGGTTGTCTGACTAGACTTTCTCTTCCAGCTAAGAACATGTGCAATTAATTTGGTTCAACAACTTAGGATGATTGCAGTTCAAAAAAAACAACTTAGGATGGGTATATTTTGAATTTGTTCAACCATATTAATTTCTTTGAATTGACGTAGTAGCTCTAATATTCAACCCTACTTATTTTATATCGAAACGCTCCCCATTAGGCAATCTAAAAACATTTCTAAATAGTCCATAAGTTGAATTTTCGTCATTAACCACCAAAACTTGTCGAAGTGGATTTTCGTTGCACTCTTTAGGAAATTTCGTTCATATTTCAAAAGAAATTAAAAACTTTCCCTTGCATTTAATTAGGTTTTCCATTAACTTTTACTTATATATTCAAAGAAGAATCCAGCTTTTCTACGGTCCGCTTTTGGACTATAGAGGGTTGTTTTGGAATTACATGTAGATATTCAAAAGTGTTTTCAATGACTTAAAAATGGGCTGATTTTAGCAAATAGTTTACTCATTTGCTAAAATCAACCCACTTGATTTCATGAGAATTCAAATGGGAAACAAGACCCAGTTGAGAGAATCTTACTGATAAGATACTTGCTTCCACAAATCTAAACTGTTGATTGTCGGAATGAATGTCCGAGATTGAACCGCACTCTGCAGTCCAACTGCTGAAAAGCTGGATTGTTCAAAGAATATTTGCTTTAAAACTTCTCGTGAAAATCTCTAACATTTATTAAGATTGTTAATCATCTGCATTAACGATTCGCTGATACTCCTATAAATTTTCTTATCTTTGCAAGCAAAATATTATATGTGAGTTCTTGCACCTTATAATTAGGGAGATCAATAGTTCCATTGTCTAGAAAAGAAAAGGTGTGTTTGGTGTCTGTCAAGTGTCACTGTGTTCTATTATGTAGGCCTGCAGGTAAGGCGTGATAGATTTGCTTCTTTTAGGGTCTTCACCAATTGCCGGCATCTTTCTCCCATGTAATAGTGGCAACACAGTTGGTTTAATAAGATTTTTCTCACTATTAGCAAAAAAAAAAAAGAAAAAAAGAAAAGGTTTGCCTATATATCCCAAAGCTGAGTGCAAAGAGGAATCCTAAAGCTATGGTGGGTAGTGCCCAAAAAAGGGGCAAATTTGAAAAAGAAGAAGAATCAAAGGAGATATATTTTAGAGGATATGTGCTCTATTTAACCTTTGAAATGACTCCAACTAAGCAAAGTAGAAATCAGCATATCTAGTAGGACCAAAATAGCCAACTATTTTTAACAAGAAAAGATACTATATATCAACTGTTACGTACCCGGTCATCGAAATAACTCAACCCCAGAAGCTAGTTACTAAATTGAGGGTATTCTCGCGATTTATAACTTCTTATACTTCATATTGGTTTGGTATCAACTCTATCAAGGCGATGTGAGACTTCTCTTCACACTAACACCCTCATTGTACACTTGTAGCCAAGTTTGTATATAGAATTTCTATATACATTGTAGACAGATTGGACACTTGTGTACAAATTGTTCACTTGTGTGCAAATGTTGTGTTAGTAGCTAGGTTGAAAATAGAGTGGAAAGCTACAAGTTGTACAACTATTACTCCCCATTTGCATGTATTGCTAGAGAAAATGGGGGCATCACTGCATTCTCTGAGAGTCCAGGCTCTAATCCAAAAGGGGGATGATACCAACATGATGCTCATAAGCTTCGAGTTGAGTTTCCTATTCCTCACTTACTTTACTCCCTTCAAAAGACAGCACTTGAAAAGAAAAATGCTCTGCCTTTTTAATTGCACAAAAAGTTATTCCTCTCCCCCAACAAAAGGCCATCAACTAAGAACCAAAACAATGTTGGACTCCTTTCCATTTCACTCCTCCTTTTTTGAGTTAGCAACATGTATAATATATTCCAATAGAAGTATAGAACTCATCTAACTGATCTTCTAAATTGATTTGATGGTAAGTTTTGAGATTTAAGATTTTTTAATTTTTTTTTCAAGGTCTTAGGTTTAAAGCCTCTATATAAGTGCTATCAACTCTGATGAGACCAATTCAACAGATCAAAGCTTCATCATTTAATAGGAAATGTAGGCGATAAGATTGATTTTCTAAAATTTAGTTAAGGTACGCGTTAGTTGACCGAACACCTAGACTTATATAAAAAAAATCCTCTCAAATAAGCAAAGAAACTACAAGATGCATGGTTGTTGACACTCGATTAGCAACCCCTATCATTCCTCCCAACTTGAGAGAGAGAGAGAGAGAGAGAGATTTCTTGTTTTTTTTATTTTGTGAATAAAGGGAGGGCTTCATTTTTTTTTTTTTTTTCTTGATCCGAAGGGGAGGGCTTCATTGAAAATTTGAAATGAGTAGATATCCATTAACAAGGAATCCTCATGACTCCTTGGTGGGAGGGAGGATATGATTCCATTGACCACCTTCATTGAAAATTTGAAATGAGTAGATATCCACTTTCTGGCCAAGTCAACTAGAAAGGTGGACCCTTTTTTCGATAAGGGAACCTCCCTTTTAATGGTGCCCCCCACGTGGGTGATTAATTAAGGACACGAAATTATGTAGTCCTAACATATGATATTATTACCTAGCTCTTGTCTGCTTATGGATAATAAACCAAGATTAAGGTAGATCATAGCCATGGTTTGACTAGAACTTTGGAAACCTCAATTGAACAGTCTTTTTGGGCTTAAAAATTGTTACCATGGAGTTAAACAGTGGACATGGGGCCATGTTTGATAACGGATTAATGGTTGTATTGGTTTTTTTTTTTGCATAAAATAGTTAATTATTAAAGATAAAAATAAGTACATTAACCTTAAAAAAAATGAACCAGCGGAAAAAAACTAAAAAATGATAATTAACAAGAGATGAACCATGATACTATCGGAATGTAGTAAAGTATGGATGGGCACCAGGAACTTTTACACACATTAACTCTGGATTGGGCTAGGAATAACCACCCCCATTGGTTTCCTATAACCCCCATTTTGGATCTATACTAATCGGGATGGACTATCAATCCCCATCTCTAAATCCAAACCAAACATGGTTATAACAATCCCCTCGGACTACAAGTCCAATACCCTCTCGGCCTCTCCTACAACCCTTATCAAAGATGCACTACTCCACGGCCATGGTATATTTTGCTATCTCATGTTAATAAAGGTGCAAACGAGTAGAGCCGAGCTTTGTTGTGATCAAGCTCGCCTCGTTTGTTAATGACCCAAAAACTCGAGTTCTATACGAACCGAGCTATTTCATTTTACTTAACGAGCCTATACAAACGAGCTGACTTTTTAGAAAATGGCTGAGCCTAAGACTGTTGAGCTCGACTTGTATACTAAACGAGCCTAGAATTTCAGCTCAAGCACAACTCATTAACTAAACGAGTCAAGCCTAGCTGAGCCTCAAGCTGTTCGGTTAGTTTGCAGCCTTACTCATATATTGCATTTTTGGTGAACACATATATGTCAGTTTTGGCGAACATATATATATATATGGATCGGACAGCACCAAATTTCAACCCAATAATAGTAGGTACCTTGAAGTTGGAGGCAAAATAACCCAAATTTCAACCCATTAATATTTGGAAGGATAGGCTAAGTCCAGAAGTTGCATATAGGGGCCCAGACACCGCTGGGCCCAAATGTGATGTCCAGAAGTGCTATTTGGTTTATCTGTCTATGACACAATAGAAAGGAAAAACTGATTTGCAAAAAAATAAAAATAAATAAATAAAGAGGAAACTGAAAAGGAAATATGTGAATCTTGTGCATTGTAGTATTGTACCACATCAATTCCTACCACTGATCACCTAAAACATGGTAGTTTCTACTGAGTTTTCTTCCAATCTTTTGAGTTATCCGGGGTTGGTGTTGTGCGGCAAAATGACGTCGTTTTGCTTGTTTTTTGGGCACAATTCTAAAGCTTCCAAGGGCCTTGTTTGAAGGAAGAAAAAACCACTATAAAGTGCCTAAACACAAAGTGCCTGAATCCTAAACCCGAAGTGCCTAAACCTATTATACCCTACATCAAAGAGCCTAAATCCCCTGAAATTGAACCCCAAAATTAACTCTCCAAACAGGGCTGGAAACTTTGGAGGTGTAGTGGTGTACCAAGAAAATGAGCAAAACGACGTAGTTTTGCCACACAACACCCACCCCGGATTCCCTTAGCACATAAAAGCTCTGTTGAGCTGTCATTTCTTCATTTTCTTCCTCATTCCAACTGTTTCAATAACTCAAGGCGTCTTAACTCTTATGTAAGATTTTGAATCTTCTTGTGGGAAAGACGAAGGGAAAATAACCGAAGATATCAGGAAAATATATGAAGTGAAAGATGGTGAATTCATTCATTTCATAAACATGTCCATTTTAATGTCTGTTTATGTTAATGTCAAAACTCCGCATAAAAAGCTTGTACCATATGCATGGTACAAGCCTTTTATACACTAAAATTTTGACATTATCAAAAACAGTTTTCACCTTATCATTGTCCAAAATAAATATGTAAAACCGGTTTCATTTTCCGTTTTAAATTCTGGATCTAAACAAAGCATTTAAGCACTGCAAAATAGTTCCATAGGAGTCAAGAACGAAACCCTAAGTGAATGTATCCCATAAAACCTCTACAAGGGTGAATCTTCCTTGATCCAAAACCCCTGAAACATGCTTTAAATCAAATGCTCACCGCTGCGTTCAGAGCAAGAGGCCCTGTAGTGCCCAAAATGCACTACACGGTCTAGTGTTACACCCGGCCGTCCATTTCCACAATGCACGGCGCATTAAATTCATTGCTCGGATTAAATTCGAGCCGCACATTGTCGAAATGGAGGGTCGGATGATGCACTACATGATGCAGTGCATTTTGCACACTACACCTGCTTTCCCTTTCACTTATTCCCACGAATCTCTTTTTCCCTCCAATACGTTTAGAGCATCTCTAGTGCACTACCTAAAAATAGTTTGCTAAAGTGTACGCCTAAGCATATGTGGGGCCCTATTTTATGTGCTAAGAACTTAGTTAGCTAGCTAAGAAGGAATACACTTTAATGGACTACCTATATGTGTCCATTATCTTTTAGAGTGAGACCCACTTTAATGTCATTGGTCCCTTTCTCTCTCCTTAAGCCTTTCCCCAAATTTATGTAGTGACTTGGGGCACTTTAGGGAGTGTGGGGTGCCACCTAGGATTTGAGGGAGTCAATTTTTGTACACTAGAGAGCATTTTTTGAGTTTTTCTTAATTAGATAGGTAGGGCACTCTGGGTACTCTTAGGTAGTGTACTAGAGATGCCCTTAGCTTCCGATCTCATTGAGACAATACACTGAAAAAGTTGCTTATGGTAAGGAAAAAGATTTTTTCTTTACAGAGATTTTTTCTTTACAGATATTGAAGCAAAATTTGGTACAAAATTACAAATAGAGTTCTCTCATTGGTAATCTATGAACAAACAATTCCAAATCTAAAACTGTGCAACATTCCATGAGGCCCATTGATTCCGAAGCATATCAAATGATGCAGAATTTCAGATTTGTCTCTGTATAAGAAAGAAGAAAACCTCGTCGAGACAAAATTCATTCCTCATCTTGATTCTCAAGTTTTCTTCCACCCCAGTTCAACGTGTACCACTCCATTCTTCGAACCGATCAAATGGTATTTCTGGTTGATGTGTCCGTTGTGCACAACATCCGCGAGATTGATTTCCACAAACCCCAATGACTCCTACAAAGTGCAAATACTCCACGTGAATCTTTTTGAAATTAAGGAGGAAAACTGCAGTGATAAAAGTTGAATCATGAGACATACCTTTGATCTAAAACTGAAACGCGTCCTCTTGCTCATGACTTCGATGTGGATCTTATCACTTAACGGAGGCTCTTCAAGCATAAATTCGAAATCTTCGTTCCACATTGGGTGATGTGTTTTCCTGAGCATCTGAAATAACCGAATTTATTTGTCTCTGGCTTATGATTTTTTCAAACATCTTATGTTGAACCGCGCCAGTCAATTGTTAATTGACATAATAAAAGAAAGTGCTATCCAAATGACTGCTGTTTATATATCATCTAACTATAAGGCTGTGTCTGAACTAAGAAGTTGGTGGAAGGATTTATTAAAACCCGAAGAAAATTCACAGCGTAACCAAAGAACAAAAATCACAGTGAAACCAAAGAACAAATTTGAAATTTAGCTTTGACGTCAACTTTCCTGCATCTTTTCCTATCCCTCCATTAATGTAACCACAAATCCCTGATCCAAACACAGCTTAGAACGAAGAGAAAAGAGACAGAGAAAAGAAAAAAAGGAATAGATAGGGAAACAATATACATATTCTTCAAAATTGCCTCGAAACCAGGTATATCGATGTGTGCTGCAAACAAAGGAATACTCCCAACACTTGGACAAATACCCAAGATAGTACATGTAAAGTAGATGATATCAAGGCAATTTTTCGAAGGTAAGTAAGACTCACCTTTGTTTTCTTCTTCTCTCCTCTAAAGAGAATGAAGACATACGGGTTGCTGTGATTCTCACCCTCAACGTCATCAGCTCCGTAAACTGTGACCACAAGTAAACCTGCTCCACTAGGGCTCTCATTACCATGTGCCCTATCAATTCCGTTTTCCTTCTTCCCGTCTCTTTCCAGATGTTCACTAGAATGATCGCTGTCTTCTTTAAAATGGTCATATGTCAGTTCCACCACAATTTGCCCTCTTTGCTTCTTGTGATGGGAATCACTGTTAAATGTGCTTTTGAGCAACTCAAGTGTAAATTCCTTCGGTTCATGCGGTGTTAGAAGTTTCAGAGGAACCACTTGTGAACCTAGCTTGTCGTGTGTACCTACCTGTTAAAAGGATGGAAAGGCCAATAAAAAGCAGAAGCGAACTCTTCGAATGTTACCAAAGTTAAGGAAGTCATTGAAAACTCTCCTTGAATAACTTTTTCTACATTTTTTCTTTTATGTGAATTCATGTCAATCTTAAAAGCATTGTCACTTAACTCTCACATTATACTTCTTCATTCCTAGAGAAATATAAGAAAGGAGTTCATTGACAGAATTCAGAATCTTCTAGCATTACCAATGATATTTTGCAGAAGATCAAGGGACAAACCTTATCCCAATCATACACATTGATATTAAGAAATTGGGTCTGGGGGTTCTTGACAATAAGCCTAAAATTCTCGTTCCACACCGGATTCAAGTTCTTCTTCTTGACTGTTGTTTTCTTTGCTGGCAGCTTGTCTTCACTCAGGCTGAGCTTAACATAAGGATCCGATGATCCTATTAGGTCCATCTTCAAAAGTTTGAGTGCCCTTATAACTTTAACATGTAATAGTCCGACAGGCTTCTTTACCGCCAATCTATCAAAAGAACGCATGTCAGTTTTGATGCATTGCAAAATCCAGAACATGATTTGTGGTTATATGGACTTCAAAAGCTTAGACAAAGTTGAAAATAACATAAAGGTTTATATGGTCCTGCTGCGAACTTACGATGACGCATCAAGTATGGGTATTTCAAGGGTCTGGGGCCAATGGTAAAGGCTTGCAACTTGTTTTTTAATTGTCTCCTGCAAGGTACAATGGAAAATGAGTGGGCAAAACACTTTGCTTAAAACCCTAAACCACTAAACTCTTAGGTTGTGTTTGCATCACGTATTATTGTACCATAGGAAAGGTTGATAGAGAAACCAAACAAATGAATTTAGACTCTTCAAGTATCTTCTTAGTTTCCACTTTTTACTTTACCATACTTCTCCTCCATCTATACCTCCACGGGCTCCACAACGCCATGATCCAACACAACCTTAAGCCAAAAGTCATGATCCAAACACTACCTTAAACATAAGTCATGATCCAAACACAGCCTACCAATGAATGAATGGTCAATGGAGCACCTGTACAAATCGGTAAAGACCAGGTATGGACATAATATCCCCTCCCAGTAGTTTCAGTCCAAAATCCACGTGTGGCTGCATCAAATGCCGATGATAAATAATAAGTTAGTTATTTCCATTCACCTAAGCTTGGGAGAAATTAGATACTTGTATTTATTTAGTAATCAACTTTTTCTCTTACCTTTTCCATCAAAGATACGACAATGCTTGAAAAACATGGAAAGCTTGGCACGAGATGTTTCAATGTTATCCGTGGTGCCACAAATACTTGTAGATCCACTATCTGATAAGAAGCATAACCAATCCTCCCGAATAAATACATGCTCCTTATAGGAACTAAACAAGCATCCTTCGCTTAAGGATAGTGTCATTCGGATTTCCTCACCTGAACTGTGATGCTTAGAGATAACACTTTCAACACCAGAGTTATGTTTGGATTTCCCGCCCATTTAATAGCCGGTTCCATGACTAGTTGTCTCTCTTCAGTATCGTAGGCTTTAATACCTGCGATGTTATAAAGTGTAAAATAATAATAATAAAAAAATAGCACACTGAATCATAGAAAATTGTTCAGTGTTCTGGGAGCACAGTGTCATCTTGGGGTCCCCCAGGGGCCAAATGTTTCGTCAACTGGAAACAAGACTTTATCAAAAATACATATACGTCATTTTTTTTAGTTTACACTAAAAAAAAACGTTAATTCCACTGGTGGCAGAAGTTTAAACCATGGACGGGAAATGGAAGAAAAACTACAACTAGAGGTAAACATTATCTTTTCCATAAATTTGTTGATGCCAACATGAAAGAATTAGATAAATTTGCAAGGGCCATTTGCGGAGAAGAATCAACACCATATACAAAAAGATCAAATTTAGCAACTCCGCCCTTGAGTCCCGCGCACTCATGCTTGGCCACCACAGACAAGGCAGGACAGACTGCCTTGACAATTGAGAACCTTTGAGAAGATGAAGATGTAGGCTGAGGTCCAACTTATCGAGGACAGCAAAATGACTAGATTATCTGGAAAATGGAATAATTACTCCTAAACCAAGGTCAATATGTGATGTATCCTAATCATATCCTGTGTAATTTGTCTGCAACTGATGAAAATTAGCACCGATGATATGTGCTAAACCCAACATAGAATTTTAAAAAAATGTACTAAGAGAAATCAATTCACTCCATTTCATGTGGGTCAACAATCAAATCATCAAAAAGGAAAGAAGACATTTGACCTAAGGAGTGAAAAAACGTTACCTAATAGTATGTCGAAACTCACCTTGGAGTATAGGAGGGAGAGTTCCAAGGCTTAGACTGCCAAAGTCGATCGATTCTATTTGATATTTGCCAATGTACTCTGCAAATATTGGTTGAGCCGTGGTCCTTATGGTGTTACAAATTGCCTGTGTAATTAAAAACTTAAGCTTAGTATCATTAATCATAGAATTTAAACTCTCTAAGCGACCAAATCAATTTTTAACCCAAACAATCACCTTGTCAAGGTAAGGCCACATATCCAAAAGAAATTGGTTTAACCAGTCCACCTGCATAGTCATGCAACTTAAACCATTAATAAGGAAATTTAGAAACCAACTACCCGCAGCTCTGGCATGTAATCGCCCGGAGGGAATAGCCCGTAAGATTGACGTAAAAATTTAAATCTTGTAAAAGCCTGAAGGTAAAGCATACTCGATCATAATCCGGACTCTTCACCCAGAGCGGAATCTCGTGCAGAATTTCTTGCAAAGTGGTCGTGTCCATCTCGTGAAGGGGCCTAACAACTGGATTCTGCAATTGCATAATTCAAGATTCAAAGAATCAGACCCACATTGTGGAGTCAAAACCTACGCAAATCATATTCAAAGGTCCGTTTTCGTTGTCTTCTTTTGGTGCAAAATCAACAAGTTTTTTAATGAAGGTTGCAAAACCAATTCTGATTAAGGATAACACAGCTGATGAAGTACTTCATAATCACATCCTAAACAACAGTAGAAAATACTTAACTGATTATAGTATGCAGTCCTGTTTGATTGTTCAAACCAAAGTAATGTGATTGGACATTAAATCTTAGAGGACGACATATTCTACATTTGAAATTTTCATTTGCAATACCTTGGTGATAAGGTATGATTCATCCCTCGAATATCAATCCGATCCATTGGCTTATCTATGCCATGAGTTTATAAATGAGCCTACAGGTCAAGGTGTATTTGTCGCCTGAAGGCTAATTTTAGTCCGAGTATCCATTTGATGTTACATACGAAGACACTTCCGAGGTCTTCAATGAATCGTAGCAACCAGTTCAAAATCCAAGATAAATTTGTTCTATTATACTTCTATGGGGATAAATCCGACTCCATGGGCAGAGGTCAAACAAAATAGGATCATTCAATTCCTACTAAGATACTCGCCGGCAAAAGCCAAAAAGAATAATGGGTCAATACAATCGATAACCGAATGCAACGATAAAGAGTAAAAAAACCAATAGAGACAAAGGAAAGAATTGTGAGAGATACAGGAAATTTGATGTACAGGCAAATTAGCAATTACCAATTTGAAATTGCAATAATAAAAGAATGAACTGGTCAAAAGAAAGACCATACACGTCTAGCAATTGCGACCCACGTAAACAACATGAGAACAAGATTCGTTTGGAGAAAACAGAAAATTAGTACAAACAAAATTAAAAACCAAGTCCTTTGTTAAAATAATTCTTTTAAAAAAGACAGATGGAAAACAGTCATTGTCTGATCAAATAGACTATAGGTTGAAAATATGCAATGTAATAAAAAAGAAAGCATTATGTCATATTTTTGCTGTCTCCGGTAAAGCAGAAGGCCAGAAACAATCCTAAAAAATCCAAATTTAAACAATATGTCGAAAGAGAGGAAAAAAACCAAAAGGAAACCTACAAAGGGCAGTGGGGATGGTGCAAATGCACTGCACCGTGCAGCGCCCGTCCAAATGTGCTTCGATGGTCCGGATTTAAATACGGAAGAGTCCTATTTAAATCTGAGCCGTCCAAAGCATTCATTTGGACGCTGAAAAGCCTCCTACAAGGTGCAGCGCATTCGCTGCACTCCCCCGGTTCCCAAAACAAAAATAATGTTTTAGTGGACTATTTGTACAAGCAATGAGCAAACAAGAACATATGCTTTTACTACATAAAATGGTACAGATGCAACATTCAAACACAACATCCAGACACAATACTCACACATGGGTCCCACCCCATGCGAGTGTTTATAAATGATTCTTTTATTTATTTATTTTTGGAAGTTATATATATACATATGATTCTGGGTATATGCAATAATCGATCAAATACAGAAATACTTGTTGATCTACTCATGCAATGACAAGAGAAGAACTAGGAAAGAATCGATTTTTAACACGAGGTGTAAAAATTAATGGATGCAAAAATGGTTACCTCAACATCTTTGGGTTTAGAGAAGACGAAGAAGTAAAACCCAATCAGAATTCCAAGTGGGAGTCCGATACCAAAACCAAGAATGCCCAATACAGTGCTCACAAAACCCATTTGAATTCGAGGTCAGAATTGCAGCGAGGGAGAGAGAGATAGGAAAATAAACCAATTCAGAGAGAGAGAGAGAGAGAGTCTTTTGAGGAATCTATAGAAGAGAAGGTTAAGGAAAAGGAGTCCCAGATAAAACCGCCAAAAAACAGAGACGCGACTTCAAAGAAAGAAACACACTAGACCTTTATATAAACAACAACACTGAACTGTCAGGTTTCCTAAATGACGCTTTTGCCCTTGTTTCTATTGATTTACTAAAATTTTAAATGATCCAATTTTCGTCTTTTGGAAGTAAAATTTTGGTTGTCTTGTTCTTTTACGAGGAAAATTTCGCATACAATAATGTTTGCTTTGCAGGAGATTCTTTTACTACTGG
The DNA here is from genome assembly GCA_036023075.1 of Gaultheria prostrata. Lineage (NCBI taxonomy): Eukaryota > Viridiplantae > Streptophyta > Magnoliopsida > Ericales > Ericaceae > Gaultheria > Gaultheria prostrata. The sequence goes on along the minus strand of JAXBDA010001803.1, from coordinate 34,385 downwards.
AGTAATTCCCAATGACTTTCTTTTTCCCAACCAATTTCAAGTGTTTTTACTGTTAGCAAAACCGACAACCTTCATCGTACTACTACTGGAGGATTTTTTTGTTTGGTAATTTTTTACATACCAAAATTGATATCCACACTCTCTTTTTTCTTTTAGTAAAACTTTTACATATAAAAATCACTCCCCTTGTTACATTAAGAGTTGTGGATATTAATTTGGGGATGTGGAAATCACTCCCCCTTTCTTTCTTTTATCCCCTTAATTATTCATATTCTTTTTACTTCGTCCATAAACTATTGAAATTGTCAATTTAGTCCCTCAATTATTTGATTACAAGCAAATGAGTCCAATCATTAATGGGGCTTCACTTTTTGAAAGGAAAACCGTCTCAGATCCCGTACAAATTGCTATGTGGTACCCACTTCAGTGTAACGACTTGCGTCAGCTAACATGCTAACCCTTAACCTAATCACGTGGCTCAAAAAGTTAATCTCAAACTATATAGTAGCTGTTTGGATTTTCTTACGTGTCGACACTGGCGGAGCTACTTGGAGACAAACAAGGGTCAGGCCCCTGTGGATTTCAACTTTCAATTGGGATTCTACTAGTTTACACCAACAATTTGCTAAGGCCCCTAGACACTGGCGGAGCTCTTTGAATTTTTATTTTACCCAAGCCTATGTTAGATATTTGGCACTTAGTAAAATAAGGGTGAGTAATAGACTTCTCCCACATTAATTCAGAAATCCCCCTCCTGTCACTCTTCAACGAACTCTTAATGTCTTCTGGCGAACACTCCTTTATTAATTGTTTTTTCTGATTAGCAAAATAGGAAAAAGCGAATTGAGCATGGTTCTAATTCTTGAACCCACGAATTAAAAGTCCTGGCTTCGTCCCTGTGTATCAAACTCACTTTTGATATACAACCGATGTGGTATGTTATACTAAGAGTCACACACGAATAATCCAATCCGTTAATTAATTTTAAAATATGTTTTTGAGTGACCTCGCAAAAAATCAGCTCAATTGGTGTTTGATCCTACATTCTAGTAATTTTTATTAAGTGTCTAGAGTTATCAAAAATTGAAAAATTGGATCAAGTACTTTGAGTTATTCGATATGCTCATTTTTTTATGAGGCCAGTGTAAAACATATTTTAAAATTAATGAATGGCTTGAATTTTTTGTGTGGGACTTTGAAGCGGCTCCCACAGAGCTGTCCCATAGTAATGCTATCACTTTCTCCATCCAAAAGTAAAGCTCTGTTAACGATTGGACTCAATTGCTTGCATTATATAGTTGACGGACTTAATTGATGGTTTCAATAGTTTAAGGACGAAGTTGAAAAAATATGAATAATTTAGGGGATAAAAGAAAAAATAAAACTCAAATAAAAAAGATAGATCCTCATCCTCTCATGTTCTAAAAAGGGACTAGAGCCTCTAGTTATTCATTGGTGAGTTCATTTGCGGCTCATTTCGATGATCATAACTATTCATATTTTTTAGGATTTCAAAATCATTATTTGTGTCTAAAATCACGTTAATCGAAAACTGACTAATATGATTAAAGAGTACATTTTTATTGAGAAAATATATTTGCCATACTTGATCAAGCCCATTCTTATCAGGATAAATATGTTGCGATAATGCATTGAACGATTTCCAACCAACATGAGTTTTGGCACGGTTGATGACCGCAACATGTTCTAAACATTCAACAGTTTCGATTATCAAAGTAAACTCAAAATCGCTCATAGATGAACAAAACTAAACTGGAGCTATTCCCTAAAGTATTATCGTAAGTATTACCTTGGAAAATGCCAAAGTTAATAATTTTTGGTGCTTTTGTTGGTTTTCCATTTTACAGTGAAAAAACCGACGAAAGCAAATGAATGATAATACGAGCTGTATTAAAAAAAAAATGATGGAATCAAAATGCAAATTTACGGTCGTGTTAGGATTTGAAAGTGAGTGAGTTGTCTTGTGATGATGATGCATTCTCCAGATTTCTACAAATACGGTAACATTATTCTATACTGCATAATATCCAAGGTCGGCTTAACCATAAGGCCAGTAAAGTTCCGTGTTTGAGTCGTATCTTTTGAAGGTCCTAATTTTTTCTTACAAATACTATAATATTATGAGATCAGATACTCTATTTTTTTTAAAAGAAAAAACAACACGTACTAGAAAAGATCACAAAAAAGTTTCTTTTCTAAATTCAAAAGGAATCACAACATGTTCGTAAAACCGTATAAAGAAATTTCGAACATAAAATTGACTACTTAATACTATTAACAGTGTCACAAACCGTTTGGTAGATTATTAGTTATTCAAAAGGCTAGTCAATTAGTAGAACTTTTTAGCGATTTTAGATCACGAAAAACTAGGAAAGAATTTAAAACATAATATTGACAAATAAAAAGCCCGATTTTACGCTGTCAATTTAGGCCACAAAACGTCTGCTAGACTGCCATTCTTGGCAAAAACAATACGATAATATTTGGAACCGCGATGATAAAGAAACGGATCAAATATCTAGGCAATATTCAATAATAAATCGAAATATTCGAATCTGAGTGAGGTGTTTAGTACCTGCGAGGTCAAATATGGTGTGTATATATAATTAAAATCTATAACCATATTTTAGAAATTCCACCTACGAAGCTTGTTTATGATCTGTAATTGCATAGGTCAGCCAGAAAAAATTACTGGATCACGTGTTCTCTAGGACAGTACGAGGACATATATTGCAATTATGTAAGTTATAGTATAAGCGTAATCGAGTAGGAAATAAAAACCTTGTAGAATAGGAGTGGTCCATGTATAGAAATTAAGATGAGAGAGAATAAATTAAGGTGATTTGAGCATATCTGTCATCGATAGGTTGATGCGGTACTTAGGATAGGAGGAATTGGGGTAGAGTTAGGACTGTAGCCCGTAAATGAATTGAGTCATTCGTAAACTATTCGAAAAATCGATAAAAACTCATTCAAGTTCAATTCGTCTACTAAAATAACTGAACTTGAATTTGATATTATTCGGCTCGATTAGACTTGAACTCAAATTGGAGTATTTGTATATATTATGAGAATTTCATCTATAAACTTGATTATGTATAAGATTGTATAACTTGTACATGTAAGAAATTATAAATGTACATAATAAATTGTTTGTAACTTCCATGTATAAACTTTCACAGGTGCTCTAAACTTGTATATTCGATAGTTTTATAAATGTTCATGTATATTCGATAGTTTTATATATGTGTAAACTTGTTTATGTACACCAGTTAACAACTCTAGACCTGAAGATGTTAAGTATCTAATATTTTTGACTCGTAAACAAGTTTGAGTTCGAATTAAATTTAGGCAAGCTTGGCTTGAGCAAATTTCATTGACATTGAGCTTGAGTTTGCCAAAAATGTTAACGAATGAACCTGAACATTCTAAAACTCGACCCGATTCGGCTCGTTTACTACCCATGCCCCTATGGGCCAAAAGCCAAATTGAGTAATTGACTCTAGAGGTAGTTCGAAAGGACCTAAATTTGTTGGATATCACGGAACACGATATACTTGATAAAAATTCTATGAAGACAATGGATAGATGTACCCCATCATAATTAATTGAGACCTAAGAGCAACCCCAACAATAACTCCTCAAAAAAGTTTGTAAACAGTGCATATATCTATTATAACTTGACACTTTTTCTATCAACACTCCAACAACACTCCTTATTACCCTCCCTATTTTTAATAAATTATAATATATGGGGGAAAAGTAAAGAGAGACAAGAGAGAGAGAGAGAGAATAAAAAAATAAAAAAAATAAAAAAACAGCCGGCAAAGAGGGGGGAGGAGAGAGAAAGAATAAAAAAATGGGTAGGGAGTGAATAGTGTCTCCCTAAATGGGGGGGTTTTTAGGGAGGCACTATTCATTTTTGTATTTTAGGGAGGGGGTTAGGGAGTTTGTTGGAGCCTAATATTGGGGTTTGCCTCCCTAAAATAGGGATGAGAGCCAATTTAGGGAGTTTGTTGGGCTTGCTCTAAGACTCCATTGGAATACATTTTTTTTTTCTAAAAGACAGTACATTTTCTACCTCTGTCCCATTTTGTTAGTCCCTTATTTCATTTTGGGATGTCTTAGTCTCTTTTGAAATTCAAAAAAAAAAAAGTATTTAGATTTTCAATTCTAACCCTCATAAATGTTTATAATTAATAGAAGAATTGAGAACCAAAGGACAATAATGCAAATTGGAACCAAGTTGTTGAGAAGACATGCATTTATTAAAATAGTTAGAATAGTTCTCACAGTTTCCATTAGTAACATTAATAGCCGTCACAAATATTTTTCTTCTTCATGCTTCCCCTCTTCCGTTAGGATTCCAATACCTTTGTAAGGGGAAGACCATGAAACTATTTCCATTCCCTTTTTTTTTTCTCTCTCTTTCTCTCCAGATCAACGACTTATCCGTCTGAATCAATAAAGGAAACTAGTTAATTCCCCAAGAGTGAATGCATTGCGAATGCATTTCTTTTTCTCTTTTTTTATCCAATAGAAAGAATTTCATTTCACGAGAAATGTTATTACAAACTACCGATTGTAAAGACAACAGAATAAAGATAATCATACAGACGAGAAGAACATAGACAGAACCAAAACAAATGAAGGATACATGTCCAACGAGACATTGTTTCGGTCGTCAGATGTCCGCGATCAATGTATGATGGTAAGCGGCTGCTGTCACGGTAGCTCCACGTGAATGACGATTCTTCCAATACACAGTTAAACAGATGAACAACCGAATAAATTTAAGGAGACATCGGCGCTCAATTGTCGAGAAACTGCATGCTCGATGTAGGTACCAAACAGGATCTGACCGATACAAACCAAGTGACTAAAACACCTATAGTCGAGAGCTCCGCGGCACGGTTAGGCGTCGTGCAACTAGAGGGGTAAGCCAACTATAGAACTCTAAAATCGGTAGAGAAACTGCCGGAAAGAGTCGCAACAGTGGAAAGGAGAGAAAAATTGCTACGGAGAATCCCTAATCAGCTGTGGTGATCTCCCTGAGCTTATTAGCACCTAATTGCATCAAAAACAAAAACACCCCTCTCCTTGCACGATCACCTTCCTTCCCATCCCACATAATTAACGCCCAAGCAGCCAATCCACTAAACCAAACCAGATCCAGGTCCGCAACAACAAACATTCCATGAAGCACCCCTCAAAGAAACTATGTGAGGCCGAGTAACCCAGATAACAATAACCACCTCCGTCACTTTTTCCAACTGATAACCAAAGAGTCTGTGGACCACATCATAACACCCAGAATAGCCGGAGAAGAGCTTTAAGAAAACCCTCAAAGCCACTGAACAGACCGACACAAAATAAACAACAACCAGTGCGCGTGTGTCAAAGAAACACAAAAAAGTCCCGCGACAAGCATGCATGATGAAAGCTAGAAAAGTATTTATGCATAAAAACTCTTCAAAATTATTTGAGTACTACGAAAGGGCATACGGAAATGCACAAAGAAGCATTACCTCAACCACAATCGTGAAACGATTGTAGCGGAGACTAGCGCCGTTCCAATCGGGGAAAGCTGCTTGACGGGGAAGGGGATATAAGGGAGCGGGAGGTCAAAACAGCAACATACAAGTGCAGGTCAAACAAAACAATGCAATATTTTTAAAAGGCCTTTGACATGCATGCAAGAAGAATTTTAGAAAGAAGTTATGTATCAAAACTATAGAAGTACTACGAAAGGGTATATGGGAATGCACAAACCAGCAATACCTCAACCACAATCGTGAGACGACCGGAACAGTTTGTTCCAATTGGGGAAAGCTACTCGACGGGAAACAGAGGAGAAAGTCGAACAGCTACATGCAAGAACAGGCATAACACAACACAATTAGACAACCAACACAAACACACACGAGCACATGCAACAGCAGAAGGAAACAAACGGTCCATTCAGAGGCAGGAAACAAACGGTACTACGAAAGGGTATATTGGGTTTATTTGCTTTAAAAAAAAAAGAGCATTTCTGAAAGAAAGATTGATAATATAAAAAATGAAAAAGTAAAAGTTGTTGGCAAGTAGGAATGCATATTTTTAAATGATGAAAAATTCTGAAATCAATCTATTAGGACGTCGTTAAGGTTTAAAAGTGTATTGGTAAAAAGTATATGAGAATGTATAAAAGTCTATGGAAACGTGAAAAAAGTACATTGATATGTGTGCATATGTGTTTTATTTTTATTTTTATATCCTTGTCTTAGAGGGACCCTTAAATGATTTATGTATTGGACTGCGAATAGAAGTACCCTTAAATAATTTATGTACTTCTAACTGTGATGGATAAAGGAGATACCTAGGCAGATGCTAAAATTGTGCGTGACCCTTTTGTTTGTCTTCTTTTTGGTCAATCTCACTACCTAATTTTTATGGGTTTTTCTTTTCCAACATCTTTTGGAATTCGAGGCCTAGTACCAAACAACTTAATAAGAAAGAAAAATATGAAAAGACACCACGGCAACCGACGACTGAGATTCACTCGGTGCAGTATGTTTTTCATATTCCGTACACTTTCTGAATTCATAATGATGTGAAAGAATGCATTTCCAATTTAGTTCTTCAACTATTAGAATGTTTTGAGCGTGGCTCAAATAATATATCATCCGGCTTGGACAGTACAATAGAAAATTTCAATTCTGGTGCAATAGTGGTACACTTCCAATTTGGTCCCCCGATCAACCTCGGTGACGTTTTTCGCTATGGCAGTAGATGGCAATTATTAATAGTGTCATGTGACGGAGCCTGAACTCTAACACGGGGGTGAGACTCAAAAAGATCATATATTTAATACCAACAAAAAATACATGTATCATTTAGATTAACTATACTTAACGCCCACAAAAAAAAGTACATGTATTCTTCAAAAACTAAACATTCATCAATATAGAACGAACATAGTTTCAAGTTCTATCACATTGCAACTCGATGTTCTTTTATATCTCGAAAATCGTCCACGACAGAGTCTAAACCAAAACTCAAAGAAATTTCCTTTAACGATGGTGAACAAGGCTAGTAGCGGTTGTCGCCCCTGCCACCATTTGAAAATTCCTACTATATATATATATCATCGAATTATAACACCCCGCGCCCCGCCCCTCCTCCACATATATAGCCCGCATCCGCAACGCAAAAATCCTGACTCCGTCCCTAATGGTGGTGAAGTACATGTATTCTGTTGAAGGCTACTGAAACCAAACAGCCATGAAAAGAAAATTGAATTGAAGAGACGACCAGAAGAGAGGATATATGCAGACAAACCTTGAGGGCTCTTCTTTCATGGAAATCATGTAAAACTGATTCTTTATTTGCTAAAAGTAAAGCCCGTATTGCAGTGTAAGTGACTCTTCTCTTGGCAGAGTCTAAGCTAAACTAATTTTTTTTTTCTCCGTTATTGAGTGTCATTAAAACGTTATACTCTAATAGCACAGGGATTAAACCTCTGGAAACTAAAGTTCAATTAACTTCAAAAGGTACATAGGTTTTCTTTCTTTTTGCCAATATTAATAGAGTTTACCTAATTAACTTTGATTATGTCCACCGTAACTCAACACAATTTTCTATATGTATGTGTAATGGACAATTAACACTAAAAAAAAAATTCACGTATGAAATGACACATACTATACACTAGACCCATATTTGACTGTATCGGCAACACCCCAAGATCAAATTGTAAAAGAACGACCTATTTCGCTTATTTTGACCCCATAATCAAAAGATAAAATTCATGAGTATATAGAGGTGGCCCTATGCCCAAAATGATGGGCGAGTTCCGTTTAAGTGTTCATCGATCAGGTGGATTCATATGCTCCGGGCCTCCGGGGTGGTGAGACGATGGCAAAATATGAGGAAATGGTAATTATGTGTGATGTTTACTAAAATCTCATAATCTATTCCTTTGCTTTACTTAACAATCAAGGAGCTTATGCTGATTGTAAAGCTTGTCTTTCGTCTTTTTCCAACTGCAAAGCTAACCCTATTTGTCAGATGCCAAAGTGGACATAATCCTAAATTAAGGATTAATTAAATTAGGGTAAAGATAAGGAATTTGGTGAGAAAATATTGGTAATAATCTCCAGATGTTAACTTGATCATTGGTTGACCAAGTTCTAACGTACGTTAGCAAACTCAAATGTACATGCACTACTTCTCCCAACGAAAGGTTAGTGGGTCGGCCACGTATTTAGCCTTGAATTTTGTATTTAAATTAGTAGAAGATTATGCTAATCTATTACGTAATATTCCTTTTAGAAGAAACTTATGATCTTGGCCGGTAGATGGTCTTCCCAACTACTATGTATCCGAGGTAGGCCTTGTTTCTTGAAAAAATGCATTACTTTTATTTAACTTATTGTTTTGCGAACCGAACTATTTTTTTTTGGAATGGAGAGAATAATACATTAAGATTGTCCAGGTAAAGCCCAATGCACCCTCTAGACTTTTGTAGTTTAAACTTTTGGGTTGTTGTGATTACATACGTGTACACCATAATAAACGAAGAAACTCATTATTGCATGTAAATGGTAGAGTTATCTTTTTTGTTTAATAAATATCGTGGATATAAAAATAATAAGTTTGCCATTCTACTGAGAGAATTTCCAGCCTCAATTAAAAGAGGACATCTGCACTTTCCTTTTCTGGAAGGACATTTGTAACTTCTAAAAGAACTACTCCCTCCGTCCCAAATTGCTGGTCTTTCTTTCCATTTTGGAATGTCCCAAAATATTTGTCTCATTTCTAAAAACATCCATCAAAACAAGGTCACTTCCCAGTTTTACCCTTAAAAAGTATTTTTTCCATCTCAATTTGTTTGGCCATTATCTTTTATTTTATAATGGTTCTTATGATTTTGAAAACTTTGTATAATAAAACTAATTGATATCTATCCAACAAGATCCATATTGCATATGTTTTGAGTTACATATAAAAAATTAGCCAAATTGGCCACAGTAATTTTGACTGGACTTAGGGGCAAAACAGAAAAGACAATATAAAGTTTTCACACCTTAAAAACCCACTTCCCCAAAAGGGGCAAGCAAATTGGGATGGAGGGAGTAACATACTGCGAGTTAGGCTTTGCTTTGGCTAAACCACAAGTGGTTTAATTCTTTTTTTTTTGTTGTCCTTATTCAATTAATAACTACAAGTGGTTAATAATTTATATTTTTTTAGATTCCTCTCGGTGAGACAAACCAATAAATCATAAAAAATCGATGTAAAATTAACAGATGCGAAAAAAATTGAATAAGAACAAAAAAATACTAATAAACCTTTGTGGTTATTAATTAAATAAGGAATCTAAAATTGAATAAGGAGAAAAAAATAATAAACCACTTGTGGTTTAATAGCCAAAGCAACTAAGTCACATACTCGAGTGTAGCGTGAAATCATCTTTAAGGATATACATGTATGATACGGGTGAACCGACCTCCAGAGGACAGGATAGAGAGCTCGTGCAAGCAGGACCTCCCCATGAGGTCAGGCCTGGTAACGGGCGCGATCAGGACAGACCGAGAGGACCTGATCGACTGAGGTTAATTGGTTTAAACCCTCCGAGGCCAGCTTAGTCATGAAGATCAACTCGGTCCAAGCAACGAGACTACCCAGCTGTGACCCTAGTGGTGGCAGAAAGCCTTAAAGGGACTCTATGTCTTGATCGACAAGATAACGATAAGCCTAAGAGGCCCGGTCACTTATCCATGCATAAGATTCCTAGGTGCAATAGGAGTCCTAGACAGGAAATCCATTATACTAGGGAAACTAAGAGGATAAGGACGATCGACTCCCAATCCATATAGGACTCAACCATCACGAATGCCTATATAATCACCACTTAAACCCTAAATCAAGTAAGCATCTCTGGTATCAATTATCACTTGAGCCAAGTTTCATAGAAAGTTTAGCTACTAACTTAGGCATCGGAGGCTGGTTGACTGACACCACACCGGTGTCCTAAGTCTTCTTGGGTTTTGCAAGACATCGCTCGAAGCGCGGGAAATCACTTCATCAATGTATATCATACTATTGAAAGTCACCGGAACAAGAGCGCAGGCGTAAAGCAAATATCTATAACGGAAACAGAGAGTCCTTCTGAGAAAAGTTTTTGGGATAAAAGGCTAAAAGTTACATATTTTCTCTGTCTTTAGTAAATTTTTTAACCATTTTGACAAACTTTTCAAAAAGATTATAAACAATAAATAATTTGCGAAAAGAATCGTTAGACAAGAAAACACGACGAAGCAATCAAAAATTTTGAAGATAATTTTTCAAAGAGGGGAAAAGAATAAAACAATGAACGCAGTAGTACACATCCAGGGGTTGCCCCAATGGTTCGGACGAGTGCAAGGCTTTGGGGGTAGTCCTTAATGTCTAGTGTTCGATTCCCCATCGGATGAGTACCCTTGTATTAAATGTGTGTGTGTGGGGGGGGGGTGACTGGTGTGGCCACGCTCGTTCCCCTGGAGGTTTGGGTTATGCAGTCGGGTCCATTAGTGGCTTGATTGTGGGGCTATTCCTTGTTAAAAAAAAACCGAAGCAGTAGTAACTTTCCAACAAAATCCAAAGCTATATGACACAAGATGCACTCCTTTTTTTGGGTATAGTCCAAGCCTTAGTGGCTGCATATCCGGCCTACATTTCAAGGCCCAAAATTCAAAGAGCTCATTTTCTATGGGCCGACGATGATCGGGTCTATCACGATCTCTCTCCTCACTCCTCAGATCCACTCTCTCTCTCCCCGGCTAAACCTAACCGCATTTCCATCGATTCTCCAAGCTTGTAGCCCTGTACAATTCGTTATCTTTTCGTTTTTTGGGATGAATTGTCAAATTACAGGTACGAACCGGATTCAGTAATTTCTGGTTTTTCCAAACGGATATGTTCTTCAAAAATTGTTCTGTTGCTATGGCTAATTTGAATGCCGTTTCTGGTTCTTTAGGGTTAAAGTTTTTATTATCTCAGTGTATTGGTTTCAATATCTCATCCTTAATGTATGCTGTTTCTTAAAAAGATGTATTAGGAGATAAATAGCAAGGGCAACCATCATTTTCGGAGGCTTAAGACTTAAGAAGTTCGACTTACATTTTATGTCCATATTTGCATGATTACGTTAATGGGGAGTGGGTTTCATTTAATTTGGTTGAAGATTACTTGGAAGTGCATTCCAAGCTACATTGTTGGTGGGGAGGTGGGTATTGGCTCCTTGGAACTTAATTTTTTTTTTTATTGGGGTTAGTATTGGAACTTAATTTTTTGCATGAACTAGAGTCTATATTTGTGTTCTGTCTTTGATGCCGTTTATTGTAGCCCATTCGTTTCAGTTAAGAAGTCTGAATAGCAATTTTATTTCTTGTCAATAGTCTCTTTTTAACGGAGGTTGGAGGATTGTTCAAATTTGAAGAGTGATTGAACCAGAGTAAATAAGGATTCTGGGAGGGGAATGACAAGCGGAAGCTAAGGTTGAGTAAGTCAAGAAGTTTTGGGATGGAGACAAAATTGATGGATTAGATGATTGTGGAAGGAGGAGAATTTCTGGGGATAAAGTTGAAGCCGAGAGGGGTCAGTTGGCTCCCGACAAAGTCAATGGTGATGGACACAATTATGAAGCAAGAGTAGAATTAAGTTCAAAGGAGATGAAGCAACAACAAGAGAGTTCATTGGAGAAATTGAGCAGTTTGTATCCGGATGGAGAAGAAGAGAACAAGCATGATAGTAGAGAGAGGTCTCCACGTCAAGCTGATGAAAGTGAGAGAATTATGTCCGACTCAAAGTTCTCAGATCATGACTTGAGCAGGAATAAAGGAAAACATGATAGACCAGATGAAGGGGAGCTTGAAAAGGCGTCGGACAGAGATTCTATGTATTCAGAGAGGAGGGAAACCAATCGAGACAAAAGTAGAAGAGAGGTAGACCAGTCCTATAGGACCCCAGATAAGAGTGGAAGTCGTCATCGTGCATTAGAAAATTATGATATGGGTTATGAAAGAGGTTTTGCATTTAAGCAAAAAGAATTAGAAGAGGATGGATGGAGGGATGATAAATCTAAAGGAAGAGATGATAGCTCGAGTGAGAGAAAGAGGGACCAAGAAGATTCTGGTAAAGATAATTGGAAAAGAAGGCTACCCAGCAGCAATTATGCAGAAACGAAAGATGTGGATATTGCTCATGGGCGTGATAGGAATGACAACAAATGGCATCAGGGTCGTTTTGGAGGCAGAAAAGAGCCAAGATGGACTGAGGCTGTGAAAACCTCGACAAATTACGGTATTTCAAATGATAACTATGACGTTATAGAGATCCAAACCAAGCCCTTTGATTATGGAAATGAGGAGTCCAGATCCACCTTTCTTAGGAGCACTGAAGCAGGTCCACAAGAGGACAAAGTAGGAAATATTGATATTTACGGGTCTGGGCAATTTGGCAATGATTCAAATGATAGATTTAGGGATAAAGAATTGAACGACAAAGGTATTATATCCAATCGCACTGGTGGAGGTCATAGTTCTAGTAGTATTTCACAGAATTCACATGGGAACCAGCAACCGGATTCTTTCAGTAGGCCGTTTTCACAAGGAGGTAGAGGGAGTAGAGTTGGAAGGGGAGGAAGGGGTAGGCCAACGGGGAGAGACAACCAACCGTTTGGAACCCCAATGCCTGTAATAGGATCACCTTTCGGACCACTTGGACCAATACTACCATTAACTCCTAGCATGTCTCCTGCTCCGGGTCCCCCAATTTCTCCTGGTATCTTTATCCCACAGTTTTCACCACCTCTATTCTGGCCTGGAGCTCAAGGTGTTGAGATGAACATGTTGGCTATTCCACCTAGTCTTTCTTCTGGACCAGGTGCAAGGTTTTCTCCTAATGTAGGGGTCCCACCAAATTCTGGTATATATTTTAATCAACCAGGGCCTGGGAGTGGAGTGCCCTCAAATGTATGTACTCCCGGTGTTGATGGTACAGTACAAATTGGACAAGGACAGTTGCAAGATAAAGCCTATGGAAATTGGGTTTCAGCTAGAACTAGTGGACCTCCTGGTAAAGCTCCTTCTAGAGGAGAGCAGAATGATTACTCCCAAAATTTTGTCGACTCCGGCACGCGACCCCAGAATTTTGTAAGGGAACTAGAGCTCACTACTGTTGTTGAGGATTACCCAAAGCTTAGGGAGCTTATACAAAAGAAGGACGAGATTGTAGCCAAATCTGCTTCCTCTCCCATGTATTACAAATGCGACCTCCGTGAACATGTGTTATCGCCAGAGTTTTTTGGGACTAAGTTTGACGTCATTCTTGTGGACCCCCCTTGGGAGGAATATGTTCATCGAGCTCCTGGTGTCAGTGACCACATGGAGTACTGGACATTTGAAGAAATAATGAATCTGAAGATTGAGGTAATTTTTTTTTTTTTTTTTGTTTGGAGATCGTGCTCCTAATGTTACGACTTTTATTTTTTAGGTGCATGGCATGATTGTACCCTTGTGCTTACACTGCAATTTAGTTTATATGATGCAATCAGGGTACCTTATATGGTAATACCTCTTAAGTACAGAGACTAGTCTACTTAAAAGTTATATCATACCTCTTTAAAGTGCTACCTGACCTTGACATAGTTAATCTGACGTCACAATTCTCTTTTGCATGTTTACAGTTAATTGCTGACACACCTTCTTTTATCTTCCTCTGGGTTGGTGATGGGGTAGGCCTAGAGCTGGGCCGCCAATGTTTGAAGAAGGTATGAATTTGAAGCCTTTTAGAACACGCCTGTATGAGATATAATATGTGCTTCGTTTTAAGTGTGTTTTGTGTCTCATGTAGTGGGGATTTCGTAGATGTGAGGATATATGTTGGGTGAAGACAAACAAAACTAATGCAACTCCAGGGTTGCGCCATGATTTTCATACTTTGTTTCAGCGCTCAAAGGTTTGTCGCAAGTTTTTTCTGTGCATCCGCTGCTTTGGCTCCTCTCTTATGTTTGTCTCGATTTTTGGTTACTAACTGGATATGTGAATGATCCTTGGTGTCATGATGAAGGAACATTGCTTGATGGGCATAAAAGGAACTGTTCGCCGCGGTCCTGATGGTCATATAATCCATGCCAACATCGACACTGATGTGATTATAGCTGAGGAGCCTCCATATGGTTTGTTTTACCCTTCATTTCTCTCTTGCTATTTTTCAAAGCATGTCTCTCGATATAGAAAATAAATAGCCCACGAACACCGACAAAACATTTATGCACTTCCCCTTTTTCTCGTTTTGATTTTGTTAGTGTGTTTTTCCCTCCATGCATGCTTCACAAAGGCAAGCAAAATAAAAAATTCAGAGGCGGCGCTAGTATCAGGTTTTACTCAGCATGAGACACTCGCATTTCTTGTACTAAGTAGTTTTGAAGTTTTATGAGTGTTTCTTGTTCCGTCTTTTTACAATTTGTGCTATGTTCCATGGACTAGGTATGTATTCAAGTGTCTGACTCATCGAATTACCATGTCAAGGACACCGGGACACTACCAAATATCCATTTCTTGTACTCATATGTGATTTTTTAACGGTAAATGGTGTTTACAAGGTCTCATAGAACATTTCATGCATAAAACTTTTCTGTGTAGTGATTGTAGTCTGCAGTGCAGTTGTAAACTAATTATGCTTCCTTGACGAATGTTCAACTAAACATGTGAGACATATGCCCTTAATCAAGAGTCGAATGTCCGACACAAGTACTTCATGCATTTCAAGTAGTCCATATAACACAATTTTATGTTTCTATGAAGATCTGAAAAATGTGCCTTCATTTGCTCCTAAAGAATCTGAACTCCTCTCAGATGCCTTTCTTATAGCATTGTTGCGTGACCAATATAGCAAGTAGCATTACTCCAGAAATCTTGTTCCCAATGGAATTGCAGGTTCAACAGCAAAACCTGAAGATATGTATCGCATAGTTGAGCATTTCGCTCTTGGTCGCAGGAGGCTTGAGCTCTTTGGTGAAGACCATAATATTCGGTCTGGTTGGTTGACTGTTGGTAAAGGATTATCATCATCAAATTTTAATACTGAGGTACGACTTTTATTCATCCCTTTTACTAGGAAAAAATGAAATAGAGGATAAGAGTTAATCAACCACAGTTGCTAAAACTCTTGCGCGGCTGATCTTTTTAATAAGTGGCTTAGTTGTTAGGCAATCGCTCGATCAGAATAGGAATAGGTTATTTATTCCGGATTTGCGTTTTAGTACGAGGCTACTAGCTGATGGCAACAAGATACACTTCAGGCCCACAACAAGATACTCTGCAGGCCCATTTCCATTTCCTCTTTCTGGCTTCTAGGACAAAACATGGAAAAAAATGTCTCCTGTAGTATTTCCATGAAGTAGGAATAAAAATGATGTTTCTTATGCCAAAAGTTTTGGATGCATTCAACGAACATTAACCATATCAGCTGGTGAAAACATAATTATGAATGAATTAATTTCTAGAGGAAGAAAATGGTGGAATAAACACAATTTACACGTAATCAACTAATTTATTGCCATTCAGAGTGAACTTTTGTTATGTGTAATCAAGGGATGCTTTCAAATGCTATCCAATTCCTTGTTTAATACCATCCCCATGTTCTCTCTAATCCCAATCCCCTCTTCTAAATGGTTCTTGTTTATGGAATACCGAGGAGACGTGAACACTAAAATGACATGGGATATGGAAGTAAAATGGGACGAATTTATTTAATTCAATTAGGCAGAGGACAACGGAGAAAAAAGGACTTGTGTAGCCAGTCCCAAATTGATTAGGACACAAGGCTCAATTTTGTCTGGTTCGGTTACGCTTCAGCCTTGATGCACGATTTCCTTTGGCACACATATGTTTAGTTGATTGATTGGCGATTGTAACTATCCCTCATAATCGGTAGTCGGTAAGTTTTCAGGCGTATGTCCGAAACTTTGCTGACGAAGACGGGAAAGTTTGGCCAGGAGGACGGAATCCACCACCAGAAGCACCTCATCTTGTTTTGACTACTCCTGACATAGAAGCTCTTCGGCCCAAGTCGCCAATGAAGAACCACCAGCAAATGCAGCAGTCCACGTATACATCTGCAACAACAATCCCATAGCTTAAATGCCCACCGGAAATTCACAGCAACACTGTATTGCTCCTGCTCCGAACGTCCGAAGCTTCTAGCTCTAATTTCTCAACACTGTAGATTCTTGGGATTTACCAACAGAGGAGAGCTATAAAGACGAGAAGGCGGAGGCAATATTGAGATTTAGAAACTTAGAAGATTGATGAACATGATGATGTCTTTAAACTCTACTTATCAAAATTGTTGTAGTTGAACTCCCTAGCATCAAACGGGCCGTGATTTTCCCCTCCTGTTTTTGTTTCTCCTCGCAATTGCAAGTTGTATGCAAGGGAAACGAATTGATCGTATACTGATGTGAACATTTTGATTTTCGTCTTACACACAGAAGCTACGGCTTGTTTAAATACTACATTGCGGAGATGGCTCTATCTCGGAAGGATTCCTCATTTCAAACAAGAGTCTGTGGGAAGCCTACTGGGTCTGTAATAGGTACAGAAAAAGAAAAAAGAACACACGATTATGCACATTTTGCACTTTCCAATACATTTTCAACACTTTTATCTATGGGCGGACTCTCCTAGAAGCATCGGTGGTCGTGGGCTTGCACGGAGACTCTCGGTGGAGCAAGAAAAATCCATTGCAACTCTCGATGGAACAGGAAAATTCCTAATGCATACGGTAGGTGGCCGGCAGCAAGGTAGCTCTTGTGGAGTATGGTGGCTATCGATGGAGTAGGTGCGGTAAATAAACCCGGTTTAGACACGGTATTGGAGAGATAGATCAAGAGTTAAAGGAGAGTCATTTTGATCAGGTCGAGGGGGAGCTAGGCTCAATGCATGGTTCACACATGAGGGGGAAATTGTTGGGAACATATATGAAGGATTGGGTCCCACATTGGATAAATAGACCTTAATATACAATTGAGTGACTCACAACTTACAAACTACGCTTTTTAAGTGGATATGAGTCATTCAATGTATATTGAGTTTAGCTGATGCTCCTAGCAGATTGGGTCTACGCACACATGGAAAAAACCTCGGCCGGATCGTTTTATTATCTCACATACATAAAAGCTACTCCAGTACTAGTAATCGGGTCGTCCACAAGTGTAGGTTTCATTTATGTAGGAGTTATCGCTAGAGCAAATCGCTTCGGTACATTTTCAGCCATAGAAGTATGTACCAAGATTCTCGTGTTCCCACGCAATCCCGTGGTTAAAATTTTCAAAAAGTTCCGGAAGAGAACTATATTGGTCATAACTAGAGGGCTACAAACGAATCGAATCGAGTCGATCTTTAGAATATTAAGGTTCGCTCATTTAGTAAACGAATTCAAGCCGAACTCGAGCGTAATGAAAATTTGATGAGCCCGAGTGAGCTTGCCTAGATTTTCATATTTCACGATTCTTACATATATATTCACCTAGTTAGTAAAAATTACACCGTGATAGAAGTACATCAAATTTTACTTACAGAGGACCTTCGCTCTTCCAAACTGTACTAAATACTCCTAATAAAATGATATCACCAGAAGAGGAAAATTTCTAACGATAACAAAGGTTCTTATTGCAATTATTAGCTTTTCAGAAACACACACATCCAAAATAATTCTCGAATTTGTGTATTTCTAAATATTGTGCCCTGTTACTACCTCCAGCAAAGTTTTGAAATTCTGAGTTGAGCTCCCTCCCGGTCCAACAGCCTTCCATGCAAGCTCTTTGTACTTTCCAATTTGCTCCCTCAATTCATTTCCCTTTTCATGATTCAAAACTAGTTCAAGGGCAGACATTGTGCCACTTTTTGTGAAAACTCCACCCTCCAACCTCACTCCGATTTTCAACACATCTCCCACCATCCACGTACTTAGTTTTTGATCCGCGAAGAATGGCCTCCCAATCAGAGGCACACCCGCAACAATGCTCTCCATTATCGAGTTCCACCCACAGTGAGTTACGAAAACTCCTACTGAACTATGCGCCAAAATTTGTTGCTGAGGTGCCCACGGCACAATTTTTCCTAGCTTGCTTGTTCGCTCCATGAATCCTTGCGGAAAAAACTCTTTAAAATTGTCTTTGAGAGACCAGAGAAACGGAGTGCCGCTAGCTTCTAGCGCTTCAGCTAATGCCGCAATCTGTTGATAAAACAAAAAATTTACTACTTTGATTGACTACAGAAAAGTTACCTGTCCCATTAAGCTAATTAAGTTTGAATTTTAGTACACTACCTCTGCCGGTGGCGGTGTAAGTATTGTTCCAAAGCCGATATAGGCAACTGAGACGGCTTTGAAATTGTCCAACCACGGGATGCATCCGTACTCGTCTGAGTACGAGGAAGGTGGCTGCGGCGATAGTAAATTGGATGGGCCGACATTGAGGAGCATTTTCAACTTGGACCTGAGATGGTGGTGGATTTCAGGATGTAGTTCTTCAAAGGAGTTGAGAAAAACAGCGGTAGCTTTGGGTAGAGCCCGGCTCATTTTATGTAGCATGATTGCGAATCGAGATTCCAAGTTTCCAAACAAGACTTCCGGGGGCAAATCACCGAGACGTAGCTCTGGAAATCCCGGAACGAAATTTACGACGTCGTTCTCCCGCCCGGCAATATCTGTTTTGGCCATTAATAAGATGGATGGCCAATCAAATTAACAAAGGCAAAATGAGTAAATAAGATAATTTAAATTGCTTTTATTTTTCAATTTATAATGTTGTGTTATTTTTATGATGTTCAAAACTTTGTTTAATAGAAATAGCTAAGATTTTTATCAGATAGATTTTTGCAAAGTTAAAACTTTATACTTTAAAAAATATAATCAATTTAATGAGATGTCTGGACTAATATATTTAAAGCATCATGCATTTTAAATATAATTGGTGTGAGGGCCAAAAATCTAGTTCGACTATTCCCTGATTGAATGATTAAAAAAAAAATCTTCATTTCATTTTGTGATCACACTCGGAACCGTATTGAATACTGAAGCGTTCAAGTCGCGCCTTCAAGCACATGCATATACTAGAAACTATCCTACCTATCCAGATTTTAATGATAATTGAAGATCATTTCCATGAGAGCAGATGTATTAATTGGATTTAAATTATATCTCAGCTGCGTGAAATTGAAATGCCATCCATTTATTTTATGATCAGATTTTGTTTGGTGAGTGCCTTCGGACAAGGGTCATTTGCTAGGTAAACTCTCTTTGAATCTTATCTGACTAAAAGACTTCTCGGAGTAGTCGGCCTTGTTGGGTGGGGAGGTCAGCTCTAGAGAAGGATAAGTCATTTTAAAGTAAATTACCATTAGGGTAAGAAAACAAATATTTATTACCATTAAAGTCAATCACTCTTTTTTGGTTTAGGCACTTATAGGGTACCAAGTTTAGACACTTTCAACAGGGTTTTTGGGTTTAGGCACTTAGGGTATCACAGGGTTTCCTAGAGTTTTAGAATTTTAGGTATTTTCGTAGGGTTTTGGTGGTTTAGGCACTAAGGGTATCATACGGTTTTAGGGGTTTAGGCACTGCCATACGGTTTGGGATTTAGGTACTTTCATACGGTTTGGAGGTTTTAAAATTGAAATATATATATATATATATATATATATATATATAGAGAGAAAGAGAGAGAGAGAGAGAGAGAGAGAGAGAGAGGACAAATATAATCTGTCGGTCGCAGGTACTTTTTGGTGTTTAAGTTGGAGCGAACGGGAAGTACAGGTGCAAAACTCGACCGGCCCATACTTTCCCCTTCATTTTAAGTTGTGTTTAAAATGTATTGCGTCGAACTTTCATACACAAATAATTTCTAAGAAACAAATAAATTGAGACGGAAAGAGACCGCAAATGTTATCTAGAATACATGGTGCACAAAATATTGTACAATAAAGTTCAATGTTTCTGTCTATTTTTCTCGGGCAAAGCTATTTTTTTAAGCTTCCTATAATACTATTTGGCTAACTATTCTCTAAGTTCCTCTAATGGTGTGGCAACCGTTGTCAACCATGGGATCATCGTTCAGTACTAATAAAACTTTAATATTGATTAATGCACAAAATCAATATATATTAATAGGAGAGGCATTAATCAGTGCAAGAGATGAAGCGAATGGAGTAATAGAAGTGCATGTATTTACGTACGTTATACGAGAGATATCATTTTAAAAAATCAAAAAGTCAAAAAAATAAAAATCAAAGTTAGGCCTCCTTTGGCAAAAAAATCAGAAATTAATTTTTTGATTTATTCGTTGTCTTTATTCAAAAAACATTTGCATTTATTAGTTTTGCGTTAATTTCTTATGGTTTATTGGTTCTTCCCGACGATACGAATCTAATAAGTATGAAATTATAGTGAAAATTAATTATTTTTTGAATAAAGCCAAAATTAATCCAATAAACCACGAATTTTTAGTTTTATTCAAAAAAAAATTAGTTTTGATTATAATTTTATAACTCTTTAGATTCGTCTCATTGAGAGGAACCAATAAACTATAAAAATTTGATGTAAATCTAACATTTGTGAAAAAATTTGAATAAAAACAAAACGAATAAATAAATAGGGAAATGATTTTCACACACCCCTTTTATCCCCAAATACTCCCTTTTTGTCTTTATTCAACCTGAAATTACCAAATTACCCTTACTTCAAGAGTCACATTTTCCATATGAAGGGCAATTTGGTAATTTCATGGTCAATAAAGACAAAAATAGAGTGTTTGAGGATAAAAAGGGGTGTGGAAATCATTTCCCAATAAATATCCTGTTTAAGTTCTTTTTCATAGTAGCACGGCCTCTTGGGTTAGCCAGTACCAAAAATCACTTACCATGCTTTCCGACAGTATCCCTAATAAGGTCAGTGTAAAAATGAGCCGCACATGAGTTAGCACCCCCGCACCAAAACGGTACCCACGGAACCCCCATCTCCTCCGCCAAATTGCCGGCAAACCACAGAAAAGCATCCGACATAACACACCCAATCCTCTGCCCCGTCTCCGCCTCGGCCGCCTTCAAAACTCCCTTCAGGCTCTGGCCCTCAGCCACAGCCGCGATGTACAAGTTAATATGCTCCAGAGGATTCCGGAGAACACGTACCCATCCGGCATCCCGTCCGACACCACGTACGGCTTTATGTTGCCGGGGACTCTCTTTGCCGGTGCGAATAAGGTTTCGATGGATTTGGAAGTGTTGCAGAAGGAGAAAGTGACGTTTGGGGCGGCGGCGGCAAGGGGCGTAACGATGCCGAGGAGGCCGCCGGCGTGGCTGGAGAATGGGAATGGTAGAACGGCCACATGCCCGTCTTTCGGGACAACATTGGTCATGGTTAAGAAATGTTTTTCTCTGTGGCTACGCTTTAGCTTAAGTGATGGATTGACGAGGGAGAACTGACATACGGTAGATAGATAGAGAGAGAGAGAGAGAGAGAACCTAGTACTGAAAACGGTGGCTAACCCACGAGAGAGGGGGGCCCTTGACCAGGGCATGTACCATAAAAACGGTGGCTTGGTTTCAGCCAGAGAGAGAGAGAGAGAGAGGGGCCGAGGGAGTTTAAGCAACATGTGTTGGTGGACTGGTAGCTGGGATTGACTAAAGTGGCGACTCCAGAAATTTTTATGAGGATGTTTGCAAATACTTACACTAGTATACTGTCTCTAGAAACTACAATGATAAACGAGTATAAACTAAAATTTATATATTCATATCAACGATGTTGTCGAAAAATAGCAAAGTACAAATAACTATTACAATAGCCCTCGACGAGATTTCATGTTTTAAAATCGTTGCTTGAAATCATTACACTTTACCTCCTTTTCTTTTATTGGGTTCTTTACTTATTTTATTTTGTTATGGGCTATTGTGAGTTGTTCAAATTGGATTAATTTGCTCTTTGTGGGCTAATTTTGGACATTCATATCTATAATGGGACTTGGGTGTTTATCCACATTTCACTTGGGTGTTCAAAAGATGACTAACCTAAAAAAAAATTTAAAATTTTTATATGTATTCTATGTAAAAAAAAATTTATGTAGAGCCGCCAGTGACTGACTAATACACCCTCCGTCGCAAAATGATAGTCCATTTTGGGATTACGTGTCATTTTCAACGGCTTATATATTTTAATGTGAACCTCAAAAAATATGAATGATGGATCTTGTTTGGTAGATTTCATTGAGAACTTTTATACGGTGCAAAAAAAATTTAAAAAATTATTTCGATAAATACATTATATTTTAGTTCAAAAATTACACGCAATTTCGTAGTGGACTATCAATTTAGAACGGAGGGGTAAAAAATGTTACTAGTACTAGTTATTACGGACGAAAAGACCTAATGTAGAGTGGCAGCTATATCATCTCTGGTTTCAGTTTAAAATTGGACTTCTAGATGAAGAGTATTTAATTGACTACTAGGCACGGAGCAAAGTCACAAGATGTTTTAGATTTACCCAGCAGTTCATATTTACGTGCGTTTCTTACATTTTATAAAAATGTCTGTTGTAGATTTATTCGGAGCACTATATGACTGTGCTCAATTAGACCAAGATCATCCAAAACCGACAAGGGGTTGCTGCTGTGCACCATTCAGGCGGTCCGTTTCTCGGATGGACGGCCTAGATTTAACCTCGGCACCTTTGCATCTGAACCGTTCGTTGTTGTACGTGTAAGATGAAATCTGGGCCATCCATCCGAGCAACGGACGGCCCGGATGATGCACAACACCTGTTGTGCATGGGGCTGCACAACAGCAACCCCAAATCCATCAAAAACACTATCACCTCATTTTTAAGAGCATGTTTTGTTTTGCACATTTTTCTATTATTAATTGTTGTTAGTGATATTTGAATTCCTGTCAAATACATAAGAGTATATACTATATAGCGTATACTTACCACTTCTTTTTGGTCATCGGTAGAATATACTTACCACTTAGCTGTCGTTCTTCTTGCATTTTGTTTAGCACACGTTACATTAACTGCCTCTTTTGAGTGTGTGTTTTTTTACCTGTTAATTACACAATTGAGTCAAATTTTTTTTAATTCATTATTCAAATTGACAACCCAAAAAAATTGAAAAGTAGAAAATTAAAATTCAATGCTATAAAGAAGTTTATCAAATAAGAATGAAGACAATGCGAAAACGAAAGTTTTCATCCCTTTTTTTCTTTCCTAAGTTTTATTCATTTTTTACGACAAACTAAAAATTGACAACAATCAATGCTTACAGAAGTATTTATGCAGAAACAAAAAATGATAGAGATACAGATGCAAACGAGATACAAAACAATATAGAGGAGCTACCACTAAAACTAACAAACTTTGCCTCCACTAGCACACGTGGCAATTGACTTGTCAACAGAATTTTCTTGACTTGTTGACTTGTCCACAGACTTTACTTGTTGTGTTGATGCACCCCCACAAACTGATGCTGGAATGGAACAAAGCTTCAGTTTGTCTTTGAGAAAAAGAAAACGTGCCATGCCACAGTAAGAGGTTTAGTTAGGCCATCTGCAAGCTGAAACAGAGAAGGAGCATGTCTAACTTGAAGTTGTTTAAGGGCTATCTTTTTTCTCGCAAAGTGTAAATCCACCTCAGTGTGTTTAGACCGAGCATGAAATACAGGATTTGTAGCCAAAGAAATAGCAGAGGTATTATCACACCACAAGATAGGTGCTGCAGAAAATGCAAGTGCATGCAAGTCTTTAAACAACTGAAGTAATCAGACTAACTCAGAAGCAGCATTGGCCAAAGCCTTGTATTTAGCCTCAGTGGATGATCTTGCAACTGTAGGCTGTTTCTTAGCAGACCAAGACACCAAATTAGAACCAAAAAAGACACAATAACCTCCGGTGGATCTTCTGTCAACAACATCCCCGTCCCAGTCAGCATCAGAGAATGCTGACAGAAGGAGAGATCCTTTGCTAAAACTCAGGCCTTGATCTATGGTGCCTTTAACATAACGAAGAATTCTCTTGACTGTAGTAAACTAAGTGTCAAGGGGCATATGCATGTGCAATTAAAAAAAAAGGGGGCCATATGCATGTGTTGACACATACTATTAACAGCAAAAGATAAATCTGGTCTGGTTAAAGTAAGGTACTGCAATGACCCAACAAGAGATCTGTAAAGTTCTGGATTAGACATGAGGGATGGATTTGTGTCAGAATCAGATCTAAGGGAAGTTGGTGTGGAGCAGGGTATACACTCAGTCATGCCAGCCTTAGCAAGAAGATCAAGAGCATACTTTTGTTGTGTTAAGAGGATACATGCATGTTGCTGTATGAACAACCTCAATGCCCAAGAGGTAATGAAGTGGACCAAGATCCTTGAGAGCAAAAGAAGCACTGAGTTGGTTAATGAGCTGAGTCACCAGTTGTTGATTACTACCAGTGATTAACAAATCATCCGCATACACCAAGACATAAACCAAATCTGAATTCTGATGAAACACAAACAAGGAGGAGTTTGCCATATTGTTATGAAACCCAAGTCTTAGAAGTTGATGAGATAACATGTCATACCAGGCCCTAGATGCCTGTTTGAGTCCATTCAAGGCCTTGTGAAGATGACACACATGATGAGGGTATTCAGTACTGACATAGCCTTGAGGTTGTTTGAGAAAAACTTGTTCTTCAAGATGACCATGAAGAAAGGCATTGGAAACATCTCATTGCCTAATGGGCCAATTAAAATGAATAGCCAAAGATAAAACAACTCTAATGGTTGGTTGCTTAACTACAGGACTAAATGTCTCTAAATAGTCCACCCCTTCAGTTTGTTGAAACCCTTGAGCAACTAACCTAGCTTTGTATCTGGCCACTGAGCCATCTGAGTTTCTTTTGATTCTAAAAATCCACTTAGACCCAATGACAGGTGCTCCAAGAGGTGGTGATACAAGAGACCAAGTTCCTTGAGATATTAATGCAGTGTACTCCTCTGTCATGGCTTGTCTCCATTCAGGAAAAGCCATAGCTTCCTTAAAGGAAACATGTTCTGTGACTGGTGGAACTTGAATTGAGAGAAAGAAAGGTAGTTTGGGTACTGTGATCCCACTTTTGGATCTGGTGATCATGGGGTGAAAAGCAACAAGAGGAGAAGAAGAAGAGGAAGGTAATATAGAAGGAGAAGAAATGGCAGCAGTGGTAGAAGAAGGTACCACTGCAGGAGAAGGAGATATGATAATGGAAGAAGGTACCATAGGAGAAGAAGAAGGTGAAAAAAAATAAGTAGAGTGTGAAGAAGAAGAAGACTCAACTGGAATGGAAAAGGACTAAAAAGAAGGAATAATAAAGGAGGGCATCATAGAGGAGGGACCAGACTGTGGAAAAGAGGAAGAGACAGTTAAAGTAACATAAGGAAAGTCATTCTCAAGGAATTTGACATGCATAAATAGATATACTTCCCTGGTGACATGTTCTAAGCACCTGAAACCTTCAGTACCAGAAGAATAGCCCAGAAAAATGCATGGTTGAGATCTAGTTTCCAGTTTATTGGATGAATATGGTCTGATATAGGGAAAGCAGCAACGCCCAAAAGGCTTAAGAATCTGATAATCTGGTGCTTGATTGTACAATTTGTGATAAGGTACCTCAAAATTCAAGGCTGAGTGAGGTAATCGATTTATTAAGTATAAAGCAGTTGTAATTGCTTCAAGCCAAAAGAAATTGGCATGTTGGCCTGTTGAAGAAAGGTGATAGCTATCTCTATAATATGAACATGCTTTTCTTGTTGTGTTGATAAAAATACCCACCAGTCGTTGAAACTTTATTGTTTTTTGTATTTATAATAAACTAAAACTACCAACCAGATGAGGGAGAACTGATTTCTAGAGGTGTTTCGGCAAAAAGAATGTAAATGGATTTTTTTTTATCTTCATTAAAAATACTTTCCGGATCCAATCCAAACCCCATTTCCAGACCCACTTGGATCGTTTTGCGTCTTTTTTTTAAAAAAATTATTGGTTCGTCTCAATGAGAAGAATCTTAAAAGTAAAAAAATTAATGAACAAACACGAACTCAAACCGGCGCTAGTTGAAGTCCCAAAATTTTCGGAAAATGTGATCTAGACCTTTACCAACCTCCCCTTTAGCCAACCACCTGTCTCTCTCCGGTAAACTCAAGAAACCCATAATGTCAAAGATGACCATCATGGGGTTTCAAATATGGAAACAAGTTTAGAATTTTGCCATTCTACAATCAAATTTCCATCACCATTGCAGCAAAAAGCTGTATGATTGCCTAATTGGTGTCGAGTTATAGGTATACAACCACGTTTCCATCGCTAGTGGATTGCTATCGTATCTAAAAAAATGTTGAATTCCAATAATTTACAAAAATTTGAATTATTTTTGTCTTTATTGAACTTTTTTTTATATATTTTTATAATTTTTTTGACTTTTTAAATTCCTCGAGTCGTGACGAATCAATAATCTACAAAAGAAAAAAATCGAAACAAAGCTTATAAATACAATTTAATTTTTTTTAATAAAAACAAAAAAATAATCAACCATTTAATTAATTTTAGCCAAAGTCATTCCTAGTATCTGTTTCTTCGTTTTTGGGAAAAACTCAATGGCGTCAGCGGTTGTTGTGCGGGCGTGCCAAGACTTGTCGACATCCAACGTGGAAAAGGTCTGCGTGCCTTTTCTGACTTCTAAACGTAGCGATTGTGTTCGACCCAAAGGGCGATGCCGAATATAGGTTCGTTGTTTGCCTACGAGCGAGGACTTAAAATTTCCCAATCGTGTGAGAAAAAGAAAATAGCCGTAGAGAACGAGAAGAAAAAGAACTTTATTATATCGGAATAATAAAGTTGAAAAGGAAACAAACTTTATTAACGGTTTAACAAAGTTTGTGTACAAGGAAATAGAAAACAAGATCTAGGCGGTCTAGAATCTTGTGGAAAAAGATAAAACTCAACGGAGTTGAGTGGGTACTTTGCTGGAAAGTAAAAACATAATGTGGCCGGAGCCAGAATTTTAGGTAACTGTGAGGTTAATGGTTGAGGTACCCATTTTTCATCTTCAAATGGGATATTTATAGGCTCCATAGTATGTAAATTGGCCCTCGGCGCCAATTTCTCTTCGTACAAGATGCTGCCAAGTGGCCTTCCATTACTGCCTGTGCCAAATGATGCCAAGTGTCCCATGCTTTAGCTTCTTCCACGCGTAATGGGCAGTTATTTGGAGTTACCACCGCCCACTATCTTTGCCTTTATGGAAAAAGAATATGCTAATGTGTGCCCAATAGACACATGTTAATGTTGAAAAAATGTATTGAAATATGTGAAAAGTATATGAAGATATGTGAAAGTGTATTGAAAAGTGTAAAAGGTGTATTGGAGTATGTGTTTTTTTTTTGTGTGCTTATTATGTGCCTATTGGACACACGTTAGCAAGACCCTATGGAAAAAGCTAAACAAAATAAAAAATAAAATAAAAATTGAGATCATGGGGTAAATTTAGGCTCCGTTTGGGAGCCTCTTTTTTGATTTTTTGGTTTCTCTTTTTTGGTTTATGGGTGTTTGACAGCTAAGTGGAGAAAGAGTTTTCCCAAAAACTGTTTCTCCATTTTTGGGGATAGAGAAAAGAAAGAAAAAAGAGGTTCACACCTCCTTTTCAATTTCTACTTATGGATTTCTTCCATCTCTCTCTCCCAAAATGAATTCTGCACATTTCTCCCAAACACTCATCCCAGATTCAAAAGTCATTCTGGCCATTATCCAAAAAATCAAAAAGCCAAAAAATTAAAAATGAAAAGCTGAAAAGTAGTCTCTCAAACACCTTCTTACTCTCCCACTTTCCAACTTCTCGGATTTGTACGTGTACAATGGGTTTATCCCATTAACCATTTCCTTGGTTTACGCAACCAGTAACAAACCATTTAAAATTCTAATGGTTAATTTGGGATAAATCATAAATCCCAAGAGCCATGCCTCATAATTCGATAAACAGTAATTATGGGCCAAGTTTCGTTAAAAATTAATTGGGTCAAGACTTAAAAAAATAAAATTAATGCAGCACATTAATTTTACAAGTGAAATTAGTTCAATTCAATCAAAAAATAATACTTTTTGGCTCTTTAAAATAATGCCAAAAATGGGTGCAAACAGTGTCCTACAAAAAAGAGGAAACATGTGCCCACAAACATGCCCTAGTGTCCTACAAAAAGTACGAAGTATTAGCCACAAGCCCACAGAGAGAAAGAGAGTAGTTGGTGACTGGTCAGTTACGGAGAAAAATAACAAAAAAGAACAGTGGTACCCTACATTAAATGCATGATACTGCCACCCCGTTTTTACGGGCGTGTTTAGTGATATTCAAAACTCTGTCAAATTTATGAGAGTATATAATGCTTCCTCTGTCCCCTAAAGTTAGACACTTTTGGGACTGCGTGTCATTTCTAAATTGTATATATTTTTCAATTCATAATGTTTTAGGTGATTTTCAAAACTTTTTTTAAAAGAACTAATTGAAATCTATCAAACGAGATTCATATTGCTTATATAAAACATTACGGATTCAAAGATATAGACAATTTTTTCGTAGGGCTGGAATAGTGAAAGTGTCTAATTTTACGGGATAGAGGGAGTATTTATTTACTTGACTACCAATTCTCTCGCACCTTGTTTTGGGTCAAATTTTTTAGATTCATCATTCCAATTGATCAACAGAATTTTTTTTTTTGTCATTCGATATATATCAATGGGGGATTATTGGGAGAGTTAGTAAGTTAATTCAAAGGGGGTTTAGAAGCTATCTATTGTCCTAAACTCTAAATGCCTCTACCGAGGCTAGAACTCTGGTCTCGCTTGTAGGAGAAACAAGAGATAACCGCTCGACTGTAAGCCGTTGATTCCACAAGTCCTTGTTCTTTTCACATTTCCAAAAAAAATTTCCAAAAAGATTCTTTTTCATCTCTCATCTTTTCAATCATTAATCACATTTCTCTCTCTACTCATACCCCTCTCTCCAATCATTATTTTCATTTCTCTCTCTATCTCTCTCTAATTATTACACATCTCTCTAATTATTACTTTTTCCAAAAATCCATCCAAACACTATCTCAAAAAAATTTCCAAAAATATTCTTCTCAAAATTCTAAACCAAACACAGTGTTTGTTTTTGTCTTTTTTAAGTTTTATTCAATTTTAGTCAAACTAACAATACCCAACCAGTCGTTGACTTTTTGTATTAACTCCTCTAAATGAAGATTAATCCTGGTCCACCCAAAATTCGGCCTAGAGCTTCTATTAATGGGCCTAGCTGGGCCGGCCTTTGTTACGCTGCAATTTAATCCAGATCTGACCCAAAGTTGGACATATCGTAGTTCATAATTATTTATTTATTTTTTTTCATTTTTCCCTGAGCAGGAAGTAAGAGAGTAATTTCACTTTTCCCTTTTATCAAGCTCTGAAAATGTCGGTTTTCACCATATTATTCTCCCATCCACATCTACCTGGTGGATTCCCTTTCTTTTCTCCTCATATGCCACACTAAAAATACATGTACACATGCATATTTATAGAAGAAGGAAAGTACCTAAATTTCTTCATTCTATCCACCATAAGGAATTACTCAGACTAGAAATTTGTGTAGAGGAAGAAAAATGGCTGCCAACAAACTAACTACGATGCTCCTAGCTATGGCATTCATTGTGTTGGTATTTGGGACGACCACAACTGAAGCGTATTCTGACTGCGTTAACCAATGCATGCCCATGTGTATGCAGGTGGAGAGCGCCACCACTCCCGCGTGTGAGGGCGCTTGCGGACAATTCTGCCAGACTCAAGGGGCACCCCCAATTCATATTCTTTCAGATCCGTAATCGTCAATCATATATATTTTTACAATCGGGAAGGGGACCCGGTTCGGGTAGGATCCCAATAGACTTACCTAGTATGGTATTTTTTTTATTTTTTTTTCTGAAAATGGGCCTAGCTTGTATCGAAAGAGAAGGTTTACAAGGTGGGAAGGAGTATAGGAAAGGGCCGGCTAGCTTGCAAGGGGTTATAATGTGGAGGTGGGTAAAAGCCCTCGACCCATATTTGAATACTATGACAGTAGCTAACAATTAGTAACATCATTCAAAAGTTAGAACTACAATCCTTGTGTATATTAAATCTTGCTATCGCTTATATTCTTTTATACGCATTTCAAAAGTGAAATTTTCCTTCTTTCTTTTTTTGTGATTTATTCCCAGAAAACAAAAACTGAAGATAGCCTTGTGAAGCAAAAGAGAACGAGACAACAAGGAGGAGATCACGTAGGAGTACTATCGGTGGCTTCCATTTGGAGGCTTTGATGTTATATAATCAGCACCGCTATATTTTGTGTTTGTTGTAAATAAAGTACTTGGGGGTTTTTCCTTGCCAACTAGCTTTTCAATTTTTTGGTTGTCTTTATTTTTTTTTATTTTTTTTTGCGTTTGTTAGTTTCGCGTAGAACTTTTCACTTTCTTTTTTATTCGTCAAACTTTTCCAATTTTGTAATATGTTAAAAAACAAATAAATAAAATTCTGCAATTTTATCGTCCAAAGATTTCTCTTATGTACAATGGTGGTAATTGCTATGACAACCACGAAGTAGAAAAATAAAACAAACTAAAAAGCGATAAAATTAAACAAGGACACAACGATTTACATGGTTTTCACAAATCAAGTAGATTACTTACTCTACGGGCGAAGAACAAGAGATAAATCACTATGAATGAGGAGAAAATACAAAGAACTGGCTATAACCATCAATCTAAGCACCCGAAGGACCCCTTAAGTGGAACCCAAAGGCCAAAAGACAACACAAAACCCTAAGTGGAACCAAAAGACAACACAAAATCCTAATATCAAGGCCTAATAACCAAAGGAAGTAATCTCCACAATATATTACCCTAAGGAAATTCTCCATAGTGGTATCCGAAGGAGTCTCACTATATTTAACGTAGGGTAGTGTCCTTTTACAAAATTAATTTGCAAGAAAGAAAACACGAACACGTTTTCGACAACAAATCAACAAATGCATTATTCTAGTCAACCTTACCATCTTTAAGCTTTTCATAATAATAAAATCTAATCGATTCTTCTGAATCAGTTTCCGACAACGCCAAAACTGTAAACACCTTTTTTCCCACTACTTTTTGGTTTTCTCTTTTTACAATTTTCTCCACCAATTCTTCGTAAAAAAACAGGTGCTTTCAATTCTCCAATCCACAACTGGATCTGGAGTATTATTTGAAGTAAACGGCCACTCAATGGTAGCCTCATCCACCGAATCAACCTCTATGATTTGTTTCTAGTGTCATACCTCCCCAAAACTCAGAAAACGTTGATCTTGAAGCCACATTCCCAAAGTCGTTGATCATGATCTAAAACCTTAACCGCCCTTGTCCTCCCCCTCGGCTGATAGTTACCCGGCAAAGATTTGGTGATAGAAATGTCATCCGATACCTACACCTTTTTCGGAAATCGAGGTTTAATCAGACAACAACGAGGTGGGATTGCAACAGCCTCCATACGTTGTGTAAGCGACCCAAGCACCGACAAGACTTGCAGCAACCTTTCCTCCATTCGGGTTTCTCGAGGAACCTCATCTCGTTCATAAACCTCCTTAACAGCATATCAATCACCACGAACTCCTCGTCGTGCCATGATCCGGAATCGGGCCTGGGCTCTGATACCAACTGATGCAGGGCAGCCTCCTTTTACGAAATTATTTTGCAAGAAGAAAATACGAACACGTTGGAGCCAAAGGTACTTCCTCTTTGAACAAACAATTTTGAGTAAAAACTCAGTTTTCATTATTCTTAAATGACCGAATTTTAATGCCACCTCACAACTTATTTTATAATAGAAAATTGGGACCGAAAAGGAAACAAAAAATAGGAAGCTGAATCGTAATAAATCCCTAGAACTACTAAAAAGAAAATAAAATTAATCATCGAAAGCTAAATCAAAATCATGGTGGACAAGGAAATAATAAAAATAAAATAAAATAAACCCAAATAATAAAAAGTATTATTCTAGGATTCTAGACATTTTTGCTAAAATATAAAGATTTCTAATAAAATACTAAAATTAAAATAATAACATAAAACTCCCAATATCTAATGTTCATCTCAAAAGGGACAAACTCTAGTACTCTCCGAACTCCCAATTTCGAAGAAAACCCCAAAATTAGTCAAACAAAAAAGTTATCAAATTCAAGGCATTTCGTACCAGTTATGAATTCTGAGGCTCCTTTTTCAACCTTGATGTTTTTCCTTGGTTTTCCTTCTTTTTGGCTTAGCCCCTTAAAACCTCAAAATTTTCACCAACCACTCTCCAAACCAAACCTGACCGCACTTCCTCTCTTTTCTCTCTTAGGCCAATACCAAAAAATACCCAAACACACCCCTATATATGTAACAAAGAAGCAGGGATTCGAAAGTAGATCGGCAGGAGTTCCAGGATGCTCACCGTTTAGCCAAGCATATATGCTATGAGATATTTAGTTTCTCACTCGGACACCAGTAATGGAAACCGCTCCTAGTGTTTTGTTGTATATGTTTATGGTTGTTTATTTCCCTGGCCTTGGTTGTTTCATTTTGCAAGGACTCCTTATGTAATCAAGTTGCTTATTAATGATATTTTTATCTCTTTATCGGAAAAAAAAAAACAAAGAAGCAGGGACCTCCATTTCCTAATTCTATCCTAGCCTTTACATAGGATTTCTAGAAACAGAAAATCATAGAGAGAGAGAGAGAGAGGGAGAGAAGAAAAATGGCCGATAAGAAACTAACTACGATGCTCCTGGCTATAACACTTGTTGTGATGACCTTTGGGGTTGTGGCAGACGCAAAATTTAAGTCAAGCAGGGGCTAAATCACGTGTATTTTTTATATTTATAGAAAAAAATATTTTATAAGTATTTATCGCTACTTGCGAGGTCCGAAGAAAAGACGATATTGGGTGCACCGTTTTATTTTATAAAAGCAACCTAAAAAATGATTGATAACTTGAAATTTTAGGAATTTTTACCCCACACAAATAGAAATCGTATGAATTTTTTTCTACTCAAGGGACTTGCAGGGGCTAATCCCATAGAATTTTTTGTAATTAACCAAAATAAAAAAGAAAAATGAAATGCCAATATCAATTCTCATGATTTATTAATTTAATAAATTATAATTCAAGAATATTAAAAATCTACAATATTAATTACTAAAATGAACAATTATAATAAGGCATTACGAGTACCCCATCAATATCCCTACAAAGTACCCAAACTGTTGTTGTCTGAAAGACCGTACAGAACCACTTTCGGCTGATATTAAGCCACGCACGCTTTACGCCGTCCATTGCCGTGGCCCATCAACCCTCCGTTCATTTCTTACTCTCTCTGGCCATAAATAACGAAGCCACCTTTTTAATGATATTGCAGCCAACCTCTCTCTCTCTCTCTCTCTCTCTCTCTCTCTAGCTGATAGTAGTAAATAATCTCTCAGCCTCTTTGAATTTGAACTGTATTTTATTTTATCACTCGATCTCGTTAAAACCATGACCAAAATATCAAAAGACCACCACCGGCACATAGCCGTTCTGCCATTCCCATTCTCCAGCCACGCCGGTCGCCTCCTCAGCCTCGTTACACGCCTCGCCGCCGCCGCCCCAAACGTCACTTTCTCCTTCTACACCACTTCCAAATCCATCGAAACCTTATTCGCACCGGAGAAGAGAGTCCCCGGTAACATAAGGCCGTACGTGGTGTCGGACGGGGTGCCAGATGGGTACGTGTTCTCCGGGAAGCCTCTGGAGGATATTAACTTGTACCTTGCGGCTGTGGCGAAGGGGGAGAGCCTTAAGGGAGTTTTGAAGGCGGCTGAGGCGGAGACGGGGCAGAGGATTGGGTGTGTTATGTCGGATGCGTTTCTGTGGTTTGCCGGGGATTTGGCGGAGGAGATGGATGTTCCGTGGGTACCGCTTATGTGCGGGGGTGCTAACTCTGTGTCGGCCCATTTTTACACTGATCTGGTTAGGGAAACTGTTGGCATGCATGGTAAGAGATTTTTTGTGCTAACTAGCTAGCATATGTTCGTAGTTTAGTACTCCCTCCGTCCCATTTTGTTTGTTAATTTTTGATAATCGTGTCAGTTTTCAATCGCTTATATATTTTAATATTGATCTCCAAATATATGTAATATGGATCTTGTTTGATAGTTCACAATTTATTCTATTATACAAAGTTTTAAAACAGTGAAAAATATTATAGATTAAA
>JAXBDA010001802.1:0-49812 GCA_036023075.1 Gaultheria prostrata | reverse complement strand
GAATCTACTTCCAAGAAACCAAAATCACTATGTCCCCAGATTGTTCTAATGAGAAAACTATTGGTAGATTTTAGCTTAGTTTCTTGTAGCAAAAGAAAATCCACATCTTTGTCCCTTAATAGCTTTTTGAGTTGCCTCTTTTTTCCTTCTTCCCCAAACCTCTAATGTTCCAGGAGAGAATTTTCATTTTGAAAAAATTTAAGATTCAGCCCGTCAACAGCACTATCTGGACAGATTATTTTACTAATTACCTCATCATCGTCTCCCATAAAATCTTCCTCCAGAATTTTTGAGACTGTCCAAACTGCCTCTTCCTCATCTAAAATGATTCTGTTCCTGTTCTTGATTCCATCAGAGGAAATAGATAGAGTTGCTGCTGCAATTGCAGACCTGAAAACCACATTTTTCTTCTTCTTCCTGCCACCTTTCTTGGACTTTGGAATTCCAATTAATTCTTCGATGGATTTCTGTCTTCTCTTGTGTTTAATTGCTGCCTTTTCCTTTGAAGAATTAGGAAAATTTCTGTTGAAAGGCATAATACTCCAGCTGGAATCATTCTCCCCGTCCAAGTTGGTTGTCCCCACATTATTGGGAATAAAGATGTGATTGGTGGTTGAGTTATGATAGGAATTAAGACTGCGAGAAAGTGAAGAGTTTTTTGCTATTTCAAAGCATGCAGGTGTGACCTTTGCACTACTCAAGAAAACCTGTGACTGATCCAAATTTCTAGAATCCATCAAGATAGATTTGAATGTGATCAATTGCAACTTCTCATTATTTTGAAAAGTTGAAGCTATGCCCTCCACCAGATTTTCTTCAAAATTGCCAGTTGTTTCGTCTACCACTTCCACCTCATCCAAATTATTGACTGGAATGTTGTTTTCTAGTACATTTGCCTCTGCAACATTATCTTGAGCCATTTTATCTCCCTCATCCATTTTTGCTTTTTCGTTTTCCATCTCATCAAGGTTGGGGCCCAAATCTGGATTGCTTTTGTTATTACCATCTCTGGGGTCATCTTCCATTCTGCCATACGGATTGAGGACACTGCTAGGGAGAAGATTGGAATTTATACTTCTGAATGATTCTTCCTCTTCAACTCTAACTGAGTAATTAACCCCCAGAATTTCGAATTCAACACAACCACTGATTTTCTGAATATGATTTGTAGCTATAAGAATTCTTCCCTTTTCATAAGATTCTTCGCGCAAAGTGGCATCATCCGCTTGTAGAAAATGTCCCCAAGAATCACCAATAATCTTAAAGTTAGGAATGGACCAACCATTAAGTGGCATTCCAAAACAAGCAAGCCAGACAAACCTTTCTTCTTTCGCAGCTTCACCATTCCAAGGATTTAAATCTTCTAACCAGGTTTCCCACCACTCCTCAGGTTAATTATGAGAGTTTGGATTTTAGTCTGTATAACACAAGAATCAGCTGCATGGTAGGATTTATAATTGTGACTGACTCAAGGATGAGAGAGAGAGAGAGCGCGTAAAAATTGTTGTTTAGTTTGTTTGATTGGGTCAACTATGAAGCCAAAGTGACACATAAGGCCCTATTCCATGGGGAAGAATTTTTCTTTGGGAATTTGTTTCCCTATATACCCGAAAAATTAGGGACTAGATTAGAGCCCTAGCTTCAAAATTTTAAAATTTTATTTTGGTAAAGGAATAATGTTAGGGTACATTCATATTTAACGTCTAACAATATACCGAGACCATGTCCAAGATTAGCAACCTCAAAAGGAGTGGGTGGTGGAATTAGTCATTGTTCCACCCCACTAGAGGATTTATACACGAAACCCAATCATCTATCTACTTCTCTCAATCTTAGACCACCAATCATTGTAAGACCCCAGCCGTTAGTAATTCATTTTTAATATGTATTTTGGAGTTGAATTCCTTTGTTTTATATGATTTACTTTGTAAAAGATTAGAACTGACCATGTGCTAGACTTGTAAATCTCTGTTCACATACAAGAATTCTTCGCAGTTTATTGGTCAAACACTTCGACTTGCAAAACCCATTTTCTGAAGTTTGAGGATTTTTTGTTAGGACTTGTTCGAGGACTGTCAGGACCGTGAGCAGCTTCTAAGGTTTCTATAAAAAAAAATAGCCTGGACCGTGAACAAGTCGGTTAGGATTGACTTCTGAAAAAATGTTCAAGACTGTGTTGAGTGGGTCAGGATCGTCAGACACGAACATGATGCGTACGTATATAAGGCCCTGAATCAGAATTTTAGGGTTAGAGCATCATATTCGTTTAAGAGATCATGTAAGACATAAACTTTAAACTTGAATAATATTCAGGTTAGTTTACCAACTTCGGATTCCTTTTTTCATGAAGCATATGAGCAATTTGGGGGGGTTCATGCTCGAACAACTATTAACTTGTCCAGATTTTGATATCATCATAGTGCCCCAAGATAAACGTGCACATAGGCCATCAGGTTATTTGTTTCATCTAACTTGGTGAAATTTGGCATTTTGAATGTTGGTGGATGGTGCAAATCTAGAAAGACCAAAAAAAAGTCCAAAGTAATAGAAGCATAGGCATTTAGTTAGGGACAGAGCCATGATTTCGACTGAGAGGTGGCACCAAAATTCAATCTTCTCTTTATTTCCGTCCCACAAAGATAGTCCCATGAAACGACGTGCAGTTTTTGGATAAAAATTTCAAGTAGTTTTGTTTATTTTTGTGTTAAGAAATATAAGAAATTATTCACACCACTACTTTGTTTTTTTATCCGAAAATTGAAGGTTTTGTAGCAATAGACTTTCTTTACAGCCGGGGGAGAAATTTTTATGTAAAAAGTATAACTGTTCTAATTCTAATTTCCTAAAGGATACAAATTTTTATATGTTAATTATCCATCAACATATTTAATACCCAAAAATTAAACATTTTCATGTACCAATCTTATTAATATGATTAGTACCCAAATAATACACATGTTTTGAAAAATTAATAACACTGTTCTTGCAATACAAAAATAATTTTTGGGGGATGGCACGGGCCACCTCCCTCCTGGCCTCTTACCCTCCGTCATTGCATTTTGGCCCTGCGTCTCCTCCAAGAGTTGCTGGATTTTCTGATACAATGTGGGGCTTAAAAAGGGGAGATTTGGCGAGGAGGACATATCATAGACTTTATGCCATAATTAGGAGATCAATTTTTTCCATCCAGGAACAAGGACATTCAGTTTCTGCTTCTCAAAAATACACCCAGCCAAACAAAAGGGAGGCCGGTAAAAAAAAACAAAGAAAACAAAATAACTAACAAAAAAAACAAAAGGGAGGCAACTCTTTTCAAAGCTCACGCTCTCAGATCTCAAACGGAAAACTATTTTTGTCTCTCGCATATTTTTTTCTCCCTCTCCCTGTACAACTAATAAAAACTCAATTATTGCATAGGAGTGAATGTGAATGTGTCTTAGTTGTATTATTGCCATTGAAAAATGGTGAATCGTCCATTCAATTTTGTCGTAACAACGCTGGTCCATGATATTTTTATCAACGTTCTTATCATCTATCTTGTGCAACACATTTGATATGGTCACTGATACCCCTCTCTCTCTCTCTCTCTCTCTCTCTCTCAATTCGATAGCATGCATGCATCACTCTACAAATACGGAAAATTAAAAACAAAAGTTCAATATGAGATTTATTTTATTTCTTTTCTTGTTAATTTGAGATATCCTAAATACTTATTCAATTTGAAAAAGCCTTCAGTATACTGCATTTTTTAAGCTTGGAATTAGACACAAAATGTACCGCATATGTATAAGAAATATGCACACATGCCACAGGGATGTTATGTGTCGCACTATGTAGTTGAGCGATGGTATCCCTGTACCTAAGCGTGAATTGGAATCCCTGTGGCAATTCTAGAAACGATTTTTTTTTTTTTTGTTCATTCAATCAATGACTAACAATACAAGAGAGTCTCAATATATAGGTTCCCACAAAGTGATAAAAGGGAACAAAATCTCTAAACATGGAAACAACCAACAAATCAAATAAAATCCCTAAACATGGAAACAACCAACCAAATTAAATAAAATCCCTAGATAACTAATAATGATAAAATCTCTGGTCGGGTCATCATCACCCAACCACAGGGACATGGGATGGGTTGTCTTGCGGTGTCGGCGCTGGTAGACCAGCAAGAAACGGGTTTGGGCCCTGGTGTCGGCACCAACTCTCCCCGGGTGAGAAATATCTGACTCTGTCGAGTTTGGGGCAAGGCCGCTCTGGTAGAACTCAAGCAAATCAGGGGCAAGATGTTGCAGGTCATCGCGAGTGAACCATGTAGAATCCGAATCAGGCCATCCGGCCTAGCAAACTAGGAACCGCTGAACTGCCCTAGTGGTCACAATCTGATCATCTAAAATAGTCTCAATTGAATCTTGTGGTGTTGTGGGGATGGGTAGAGGGGTAGGTGTGGGAATAGGAAGCCAACTGGTGGAGGTGAGGGGTTATCAAAAGGATCCGGAGGCATAAACACATGACTTTTATATGCACTCAAGTCCACAACATTAAAAGTGGAGCTAATACCATAGTCGGGTGGAAGATCAAGCACATATGCATTGGGGCTAATTCTTTTGAGGACTTTGAACGGTCCTGCACTACAGGATTGCAATTTCCGAGTGGCACCAGAGGAAAACTGCTCAGGACGAACCCGAATCATGACATAATCGCCTACTTGAAACTCCAAGAATCATCTACGAGAATCAGCATGCAACTTATACTAGTCATTACTAGCATGTATTTTACTACGAATTGAAACATGCAAGTCATGAATACGACGAATAAAAGATTTTGCTGACTCTGAGATCCGCATATGGGGACTCATGGGAATAAGATCGACTGGTTTCCTAGGTTTGTAGCCATGGACAACCTCGAAGGGACTCATACCAATATACCTGTTAACTGAGCTACTATACGCAAATTGGGCGGTCGGGAGGATGGCATCTGAGTTACGATTGTTCTCGCTCACCAAACAACGCAGCAAATTACCCAAGCTGCGATTGACAACTTCAGTTTGCCCATCTGTCTGGGGATGATAGGAAGTGCTAAATTTGAGCTCTGTACCGGCCCATGTGCCATAAG
The DNA here is from genome assembly GCA_036023075.1 of Gaultheria prostrata. Lineage (NCBI taxonomy): Eukaryota > Viridiplantae > Streptophyta > Magnoliopsida > Ericales > Ericaceae > Gaultheria > Gaultheria prostrata. Next base: position 44,697 of record JAXBDA010001802.1, on the reverse strand, counting down.
GTCTTCCAAAAGTAATTCATAAAACGGACATCCCTATCAGACAGAATAGTTTTTGGCAGACCATAAAGCTTAACAATTTCATCGAAATAGAGTTTGGCAACACTAGACGCGTCAGAGTTCTAGGCACATGGGATGAAGTGGGCCATTTCTTAGAAACGATCGACCACCACAAAAATAGAGTCATGCTTGCGAAAGGTGCGTGGCAAACTGATGACAAAATCCATGCTGACGTCTTGCCAAGGACAATCAGGGATAGGGAGGGGGTGTAAAGGCCACTGTTCTATGTACTATGCTTGTCTAACTGACAGGTACGACACTGACTTACAATTTTGCCAACATCCCGTTTTAAGCTTGGTCAATAAAATTGATGTTCAACCTTCTCAATAGTCTTATCGTGACCAAAGTGGTCCGAGAGGCCACCAGCATGAACTTCCCATATGAGAAAATCCTTTACTGAAGTGCGGGGAATACAAAGCTTACTGGCATTGAAAAGGTATCCGTCGTGGAGATGGAAATTGTCAATTGTTGTATGAGAGCTGCCCAACAACTCCTCAAAGACTTCCTGGAAGTCAAGACAAGTGAGGTAATCCTCTTTCAAATGCTCGAACCCAGTGAATTTGACGTCCATGATGGAAAGTAAGGTGACGCGTCGGCTGAGTGCATCAGCAACCTTGTTTTCAATGCCAGACTTGTGATTAAGAATGAAAGTGTACGCTTGGGGAAACTCGACCCTACGACCATGACGAATATTGAGCTTTTTCTGAGAGGTGAGAAAAAGAAATGCCTCGTGATCAGAATAGAGCACAAAATCATTGGGGAGAAAGTAATGACGCCAATGATATAATGTTCAAATGACGGTGTAAAATTCCTTGTCATAGGTGGAGTCTATTTAGCATCATTGAGCTTTTCACTAAAGAAGGCAACGGGATGTCGTTCTTGGCTGAGGACGCCATCGGTACCAACGCCTAAAGCATCACTATCCACCTCAAAGGGTATGAAGAAGTTAGAAAGGTGCAAAATGGGTGCTTGAGTCATGTGCCTTTTGATGTCCTGGGAAGCTCGGGCAACAGCACGAGTCCACACAAAATTACCCTTCTTGAGGCATTCTGTGAGAGGGGAAGTGATGGTTCTAAATCCTTTGATGAAACGCCGGTAGAAGGTAGTAAGTCCGTGGAAGCTCCGAACCTCGTGGATGATTCAGGGTTCAGGCCATTCAACAATGACTTTGATCTTTTCAGGATCAGCAGAAACTCCTTCTGAGGATATGACGAAACCTGAAAACATGACCTTGTCATTGAAGAATGAACATTTTTTAATGTTGGCATATAACTGGGCCTCTTTCATTGCAACACAAACTTGGCAGAGATGAGCTGAATGTTGCTCTCGAGAAGGACTATAAATGAGGATGTCATCAAAATAGACGACCAAAAATTTTCCCGTAAGGACTTGTGTCATAACTCTCATAAAAGTGATTGGTGCATTGGACAACCCGAATGGCATGACTAACTATTCGTATAAACCATCTTTGATCTTGAAGGCAGTTTTCCATTCGTCACCAGGACGAACTCGGATTTGATGGTAGCCACTTTTGAGATCAATTTAGAAAATATTTTTGCACTGGCCCTTATATCAAGCATTTAACTGTGATCTTATTAATGGCACAACTATCGACACACATACGCCATTAGCCATCTTTCTTTAGAGTAAGTAAGGTAGGAACAGCACATGGGCTTTACTTTTTTGCACAAAGCCCTTTCGGAGAAGTTCAGTAACCTGCCGTTGTAGTTCGGAATATGCCCGAGGGTCCAACCTATAATGTGGTAGGTTAGGTAAAGGGGCTCCAGGCACCAAATCAAATGCATGTTGAATATCTTGTAGGCGTGGTAGATGGTTTGGGAGATCTTCGGGAAAGACATCCACAAAGTCAGAGAGTGTGGACGTAGCTTCGGGTGGCAGGTCTTGAGGAGTGACTGTCACGCCCTGATTTTCATAAACATAAATGATGTATTATCCATGTGGAGGTCAACACCATCCACGGTCAAAGTCAAATATCTACTCATAGTCGACGGAAAGTCAAAGAGTCTGACAGAGTCTAACACACCCCAATTCATATTACATGAGTCTTTAAAGCTCTACAAGTTCACAATAAAGGCATATGAATTACAAGTTACAAATTCGTCTTTTCCAAAAATTGAGTCATGCATGAATATCCACACGCCAAGCCATGATCATCCGTGCTGTGTACCTGAAAATTTTAAGGGTGAGCTCACTAGCTCAGTAGGGAAACATCTATCGATTCTAAATGGAAATGAGATGCTCATGACATGCAGGCGAAGAGACTAACTCAATACAATAAGACAAGAGGTTTCTAGATAAACACTAAGAATAATATAAAACTCCAGGATCACTAATTTAGGTTAATAAGGAAAGAAATCATTTAACATGAATAATAGAATCATGAGAAAAAGGCTATAAACGTCACAAAGATTGATAATCACCAGCATAGACCAAATACCGCCTCATTGTAGCCGATTCTATCCGACACGTCACATGTGTCCCAAAACATTTATGTCATGTTTCTTATCCATTTGTTTCATTCATTATACTTCGGGCATACCCTTTCGGGCCCCGTGTCACTCTGGGCATACCCTTTCGGGCCCCATGTCACTTCGGGCATAACATAAAGGCCCCGTGTCACTCCGAGCATACCCTTTCGGGCCTCGTGTCATCATTTCCATATTTACATCATCATTTTATGTTCATTAACGTCGTTACGGTGCCCACACATAATCTCATCTCAATCCGACGCTCAAAACCTTACTTCAATCAATTATCGCTAAACTAGTGTCATTAAGTGTCAAATACGTAATACGAACCCCGAGGGAACTTGAGGAATCATCAAATGTGTTAAATTATACTCATGACACGTATCTCAAAGTGTTTCAAGTCAATCAGAATGAACATAGCACGTACATCGCACAAAATGGGCCAAAAATGGTCAAAAGGAGCAAAACTGCATTTAAGGGGGGTTTGGATCGATCCAAATAAAGTTGGATCGATCCAAAATCAACTGGAATGCCACTAAAATAGTTTGGATCAATCCAAATAAGTTTGGATCAATCCAGATGGGTCCTGGGCAGATTTGACGTGTTTTGAGCAGTTTGAGTATTTTTGTCATAACTTTTCTTGTCGAACTCCGTTTAGAACGAGTTGTATATCAAAACGTAGGGAATTTGAAGGGCTAAAACTTTATAGTTTTACACTTTCCCAAATTTTGCATCGGCATTGCCCAAAAATCGTTAATAGTAACCTGTTCAGCAGATTTTCACCCAAGGTGGGGGATTTCAACCCAACTCAAATCAACAAACAAATTAACCAGGGAATCACTACATGGAAAGCTTGTAACAAGGGTATATCACATTAAAGGGACTAGTTTTGCCATCACAAAGGGATAGAACAAGAACAAAAGAGGTTCCCCTACCTCTTGAAATTATGGCTTGATAACACCTCCAATGGCAAAAATTCTAACCCTAGCTTCAACTCCAAGAGAAGTTCTTCAAACACCGGGGTGAAAAAGGCACACCAACGCGTAGAGCACGCGATTTTAAGAAGCTTTCATGAAGGGGCTAAGTTTGGAACTTAGGATTTGGCTTGGATTGGTGGGAGAATTGGAGAAGAGAGCTATGGAAGAGAAGAGAGAGAGGCCGGCTGATTTTTTTGGGGAAAGGGGGGGCTTTTTCTCTCTCTTTCTCTCACACCACACATCTATAAACCACACACCACATATCTTGTATAATTGCACCACAAGTCCAAATATTTCATGTGTAAACCAACTCAACCCATACAACACTTGTAACATCTAATCCTCTCACACTTAGTCATTTTCATCATTTTACATAATTCCTCACATTACCCCAATGTTATTTAGAAAAATGAATAAGATTTTACGGGTCTTTACAGTGACTGTGACAACTTCCCGAGAGACAATCAAGAACAAGATACCTTCATTAATGGCCTCTTTGATAAAACTTGTGGGACTGAGGATATGCAAGTTTGAGTCTGGAGGAAGCGAGGGGTAGTGAGGGGTATTGGCGTATTTTAGATGCATGGGTGGACCGGATGTGTTAGGAAAGTTTTAAGTGGACTAGAAATGTTAGGAAATAGCTATAGTGGACCCTATAGCAACTGGCCCTTAAAAATAAGAAGCATTGATAATGACATGGGGACACGGACAAGTAATTTTTCAAAATTAGGATACGGATGAAGAGGGTACACATCAAACGTAAAGAAATGTCATATCCAGCACATATTAGTATTCCCAAGTGTCTGCTGCTGTGAAGCAGCATGTGCACAGCACCACATTCGGGCAGTCCGTTGCGTGGATGGAGGACTCAGATTTCATCTTGCACGCACGACACATCCGGGCCATCCGTTGCTCGGATGGACGGCCCAAATTTCATCCTACACGCACGACAATGAATGGTTCGGATGCAAAGATGCCGAAGTAAAATCTAGGCCGTCCATCCGAGCAATGGATAGCCCAGAAGTGCACAACACCGTGCGGGGCTGCACAGCAGCAACCCCACGTCCGACCTTGAGATGCTAAAAGTGACTAGTGATTATGACGCCTCTAATTTTCACTTATTCATACGGTACTTGTTTAACAAGAAAAATAATATCACCCTATCCCTATTCTAAATTTGTAGCTTATTTCAAATGAGTTTTCGATTACTTACGGTGGGTGATTTCCACTAAAATGTTTTACATGAAAATACTTGCAAACTGATCTTGCACAAAGTATTTTCCTGTAAAACACAACTAAATTTGACTGGCAAAACAATTTAAAGAACAAACGAAACAAGAACAATAGGATAGAGAAGTCAGAGAGGAAGGGGAATCAATAATACTGCCCCACCTAAACTAGTAAATGATGTGCTTTATAAATTTGCAGACAAAAAGCATGAAATACCAGAAAATTACTAAACTGGTAATTTAGAGGAAATTGTATTTGGCCACATGCTGCAAAACAGATAACTCGATAGACAATTTACACTTTTGGACACTTTATGTCCAACAAAACAAAGGAAAATGAGTTCAACACCTTACAGAAATCATCTACATAACAGAGCCTAAAATTCAAACACAAGGAATATGTCTTTGCTTAACCATCTTCTCCAAGTTCACCGAAACCATTGAAGTCAAATTAGGATCCTCAAACCCAAGCTCTGGACCAAGTCTGCAGCAGAAATGTTAACAAAGAAGCCTTTACTAGTAGCACGACAAGTCGATAAACACAAGGGGGAGACTAGTCAAGTACAATCCTTGACTCACACAGAGAAAAGCAAAGAGCAAAATGAAAGAATCCCTTATCCTGTATTTGCATTAACGAGTTGTCAAGGTCTTTACCAAGGGGCAAGGAAAACGATGGAAACCCGAGTAATAAGTGTAGCACATGCAAGTTCATCGTCTCCATTTTGGGGGGTTGTTTTTACCTCGACTATTTGCTCCATAAATCTCTCCGTACATCCATTATCTTTAACACATCTAATAGTTTGAAAAGGAGTTTTTTTTTTTTTTTTTTTACCTATTCTATTTGCTCCATAAATCTCTTCATAAATCCATTATCTTAACACATCCTTAATGGTTCTAATGGTTTTCTAGCCTTTGAGCTAGAGCCTAGACGACTCCTCAAGATTTCAAAACCTGTTGGTGAAGCAGTTGCTGTCCTTGGGACGCAAGATCAGTGGCCAAAAAACAATTTCACAAGTTTCCGTCTCAAGTACAAAAACTCATAGCAACCAAAAAAATCTTGGAACTTGAAAAGGAAAAGAACATAAAATTAATGCCCCGTTGGATCCTTCGATTCAGAAAGAGATTAGTGAAGGAGAAGAAAAAGGAGGTGGAAAACCGGGAATACAAAAGTAGTACTCCCTTTGCTCCATATTGTCAATCTACTATTCTACATTGGGATGCCCCAAATCATTTAGTCCTAATTCAACAAATAAGTACTTTGACCTCCACAAACTAACCTTCACAAACAATTAAAAATAATTTTAAATGTAGAGAATAAGAGCACATGTTAGAAATCTAATCATATTACATGTTCCCTCAAATCCTCTGTACCTATTTTTTGGGTACCATTTCCTTGCCATGTTAGAAATCTAATCATATTACATGTTCCCTCAAATCCTCTGTACCTATTTTTTGGTACCATTTCGTTGCATTTCTAACCATTAGATCATGTGAGAAGTAAGAGACGAAATATTCTCACATGATCCAACAGCCAGCAATGCACCACAATATCATTAGATCATGTAACATGAGATGGACGGAGAAAAAGCTCTGGTTTTTATCTCTCTGTGTCGGGTTACAAAAAATGAGGATTTGTCGGAATTGTAATTCCTTTTTGTTAGACACCCTTCAAATTAACATGAATAAGTCATCTAATTCAGAAGCTGTTGTAGCTCAATGGAAGATAATCTATTTCCCTTTCCAAATGAACTCTCCCTCGAATCAAGAGTCTTGAGGGCCTCATTTGCTACCCCATCCCCAAAAAAAGTGTCTACTCCTATCTCCTTATTTCGGATACCTTCGCAAATTTCATTTCCCCGATTACTCTAAATTAAGGTCTTATTTTCCACCACCGATAATAAATGGAATAAGGTTTTATTTGCTTACTTTGGATCCAGCACTAACTTTTGTACTTCCTTGATTGCCGAACTTGCAGCGTAGAGTGACATCTTTCCGACCTGCATCAAAAACCAATTTAAAGACTTGGAAAATTCATTGATACTAACTAGCCCAAGAAAGGGAACTAATGGAGGAGAAATGCAAGGGAAAAAAAGGGGCTATAGGGGAAGCAAAGTCATTAGCAAGAAGAATAAAGAAGGCACTGAGTACTTCTAAGGGAAACGTCCTTCGCCTGACCTCCAACATTTGAAGCTTCGCATCATGGTCGTTGGGGAAACTGCGAATTTCTTCAGCTAGCCTTACCGCCTCATCCAGACTTTCAGGAGATAAGAAGTCCAGTCCCAACTGAACTGTGGACTGCAAATTTACAAAGGACACGAAAATATTTAACAGAGAGACCAACCAACTTACCCTACACAAACTAACGGACATCGATTGCCTTTATTCTCTCTTCCTTTTTTAGACTCTGAGATAAAAAATGCCAGCCCCTCGTAGAATGTATGGTGAACTTCCACCCAAGGGAACTCAATAAGAGAGCAGTTTGCCTGCATATCAAATGACCTTTTCCAAAACCCTGACTATATAGCATTAGACAAATACCACAGCAGACTTCATTGGACTGAACAAAAATAGTATCAACTCTGATAGGGTATGTTGTCAAAATCCTCAGTTTCTGCTTTACACCAAATTAAGGTTTTAAAATCTTGGCAGGGACCTGCCCTTCTGTTGCAAATCACTCTCTTTTCTTCGTTAGGATCAAGGTGATCTTTCATAATCCAGATTATCTAAGGGCACAAATGCTTCGCTTCCTCAAGTAAAAATATTAAACTTAAAACCAATTCTCTGAAACACTAGTAAAGCAAGTAAAAATATTATACTTAAAACCAATTCTCTGAAACACTAGAAGCTTGAGCACCACTATAGAAACAATAGAAAATAGAGATTGCCTCATACATCTCAGACTACCAGATACAAGGCCAAAGCACTAAAGTGAACTGATCCCCGATTGCAGCCCATCCTACGGAAGGGAGGGATAGGATGTAATTAGGGTAGGGGTTCCCCATGTGTCTGACTCTCCCATATGCTGGCCAGCATGACTGTTCCAGGTAACGTGTCATAGGCACGTCATAACTCATGTATACATGTGCAGCAAGAAGCACCCTTTCCAAAAGAAGATCTTTTACATGAACAGCATTCAGAGCATATGGCAACCTTTTCCAGCAATGCAACTGATAGGCTAAAATTTGTTACATAAATGATCAACTAGCATTCAATTTCTAATACCAGGACAATAGAAATAGAGAATAGAAAATGGAACCTCCAAGCAAAGTGTACGAAAAAATCAGTAAATTTCCATGATACTGGGGAGAACTAGTGCTCCCCGATCTCACCATGGATAAATAATCCCCAGGAATTTAATGCATGAGCCTCCCGGCAAAGTAATTAAATGTGTCAAACTTATGGTACAGATCACAATCATCTATAGAAGTTGTTAATATTACACTGCACTCACCTGAAGGTTCCTAACTTGAAAAGGACATCCAGCAGGGATGAATACAGCTTGCCCTAAATGCTGTTCAAATGACCATGGCTCTACTCCTGAAAAAGAGTACAAACTTTACTTGATATTGTCTTGTCACATAACATATTCCAAGAATCAAATTTGTATTATCTTTTGTAAAGATCAAGTATCTATGATTGAAATCCGATCCTCGGCCATATGAAAATCAATTAGCTAATGTCCAGTATATTTTATTCAACATCTTTTCTATTCGTCCCACTTACGCGATGACCTTAAGACTTCTTTAAGAATTCTCACAACAGGGGCAGCAGTCCAACATGAAAATTCTTTTTTTGGTTGACTAAATTGAAGAATCAAAACTATCCAAATTCTACCTTTTTAAACAAAACCAAAGAATTTTGCGAGAAAAAAAAAAACAACAAACAAAATTAAAGTCCCAACAGATCTGCTGCAGCACATCCAACATGTTGGATACATGCTGCCTAAATAAAGTAGGTCAGAAAACTAACCCTCCAACTTACAGAAAATGCAAGAATACCTAGTTCCACTTACCGAATTCTTCCTTCAATTGTCTTTTATGATGCCTTGTCAGGAATATTTCTCCATCATATAAAGGACGCGTTGCCTGGGTCCAAAGAGCACAATGAGTGATAGTGCACCACTACAGAAATCTATAACATGGAGCGAGAAGAAACCCAGAATTTATGATAATAATCAAACTCACAAATTCATTTATTGAAGTCTCACTCTTCCCAAAGTCCTTCCAGTGAACTCTCAAATACTCAATCAACTTTGGAACATCCTGACGACGGAAGACATCCCAAACAGCGCCTAGATGAGTCTTCTCAACGATATCTCCACTTGCTCGGTTCAAGTCTGCACAATTAACAGCTTTCTCTACAAGGGTGGTTGTAGTTTCAATTCCTTCATCGCCCATTCTCTCCTTGTCACTTGAATCTAACTTGGCCTCATATTTCTTCTCTCTATCTTGTACACCAAGTGATAATATAGGTGACCCTGCTTTATCCAAACTAATTTCTAGATTTCCTGGTGCTTCTTTTACCCCAACATCCTCAAAGGCTTTCTGTGTGTTCTCAATCTTAGCACTCTGCCAACCTTTTAGCTTTACTTGACATGTATGCACCAACAGGTACACCTGATCAAAGGAGCGGAGATGGTTATTGACAATATTCCAAAAGCATAAATCAAGAGGCCGCTCAGAGGGCAAAGAAGATAAACATTCCATATCCAGATTCTGGAGTACTTGGTTGGAGATGGCACATTTCCGACCGTTGCATCCCGGCTACGCAACTTCCAATGGTGATATGTTATAACATGCTGAGGTAGCACCCCAAAAAATCTTTCTAATACAAAATTTAATATGAAGATACGGTCATCAAGTACAAAATTCAGCTCCTTAGAATGATTTTTAGTATCTGGAAGTATGAAACCCATCACCAGGATAAAGCTTCGGTTAAATCATAGAATTAAAGTCGTCCCCAGCAAAATACATGACATTCCATTTGCAACCTATACATTGTTAGTTGTTACCAAAAATTTGTGAATCCTCTTAAACAATATGCAACACTACTTGTGCTTTAATTTACTGATTAATTCGCAAGAATAAACGCAGATGGCCATCAGAAAGCATAGCAAACGCAAAGGAATAATTTCAAGACTACGAAACATATTACTCCATATGATGCAATTTTGGGGGGGAGATATTTCTTAAAGGACAATGAAGGTAGGTCACATAGAAAGAGGACAAGGAGCTCACCATGTCACGCATGCTGAAATGGAGATTATTCACTGAATCACCTCTACTAAGTTCATCATACATCCCATAAGATATAAAAATCTTAGGGCCGACATCATTCTGCAGGGAATAATGAGGCAGTTTCGCAGCAACATTCAATAGACCCCACTTGGAATGAATGTACTCAAGTAATGGCAATTTACTAATAAAGTCAGGTCTCTGATACAACAAAAACTCTTCAGAAGCACTAGGAGAAGGCCAATCTTTTAGCTTTAACATTTGTGGCCAACCATTTTCAAGAATTCGACCCTCTGAGTATCCCTTGATGAACTGACCTAGTTCAATAGTAATCTGCCACCATATGAAACCACAGTAGGCAGATATTAGGGCATTCGGTACGAAATGCGACACATTCACAACTCAACAATACCAAAAAAAGACTTCAGGCTCTGTTTGTTTGTGTGCAAAACAAAATAAGATTAGAAAAATTCTCCATGAGAACCTTTCTTTGCATGAAATTTTTTACATAATTCTAACTTCCAAGTTTCAATGTTTGCTTGAAAAATAATTTCCACAAAAACTTTCACAGATCCTCTCCAAATATCATCTCTCAATATCTTGTGGACCTTTTAACAAGAGCATGACGCCTCATTATCCTCTCTCAATATCCTCTCTCTCTCTCGGCAGTGGTTGCAATTGGAAAACTTACAAGGACTGAAAGTTTTTTTATAGCGAGAAATCGTTTGCCAATCGTTCAGCGGTGACTGTTTATGTTTGATTTATTGGTGGCGATTCGCTGGTGGTTCGACGATGACGTGGTAATAAACTACTTCCTGAAATAAGTACCTCGATTTGCTGAAATAACTTGCATGTAAAAGTTCCCCTAAAGTTATTTTCAAACAAACACCAAAAAAAATGGTCAATTGTTTTTAGAAAAGCATTTTATGTGGGAACAAACAGAGCCTAAGTATGAACCACAAACAATTGATGAACCATAGAAACCATATACCAAACTAGAACGAATGTCGGTAATAAACTTCTTCCTGAAATAAATACCTTGATTTGCTGAAATAATTTACAGGTAAAAGTTCCCCTAAAGTTATTTTCAAACAAACGCTAGAAAATTGGTCGATTGTTTTAGAAAAAGCATTTTTTGTTGGAACAAACAGGGCCGGAGTAGGAACCACAAACAAGTGATGAACCATATAAAACATATAACGAACTAGAACCCTACCTCAGACCGGTCTAAGCAATCTATAGCCTTCACAGTTCTGTTATCGTCCTTCATTCTTTCTTCAGGGGTCTCTCGAATTCCTCTCCATATAACCATAGGGTCCCACCCCGCCATGCCATCACAAATCTCCTTGACAATAACAGGTTCTCCTTGGCTCCAATGCTTTCTAAATTCTCTAATCCCTTTAGCTTTTATATCATCAGACGATGAACAGTACAAGAAATTGTCATCACTGTCCTCTCTATGTGCACATTGGCATAGCCTCAAGTTTAACTCAGTAGTTTCTTGTGGACTACTAACATCGTCATTAACCTTACATCCACTAACCATTTCCTCGGAATTTTTCACCAGTTTTGCAACCCAATTCATTTTAAAGATTCTTTTTAAGGTCAAGGACAAGCAACCACAACCACCGTACTCCTTCGGTGGGCAAGGAATACTGGCATTGCTGTTGGCTTTCCAATTGGGAAACTTATCTGACGGCTTCAATCTAAGTTTGGATGGTTTAACTTGCTCTGCCACAGTTATTTCCTGATCAGTTCCCCCATCAATATGATTTTCTGACTCTCCTTTGACACCAAGCATAGATGCTTCCCTAAGATCTTTGCAGCAACTAAGGCACAAATCATAAGAGCAATTTGCACAGTGCCGATGATAATCAATAATGGGTACCCTACAGCAATCACTGGAAAAACAAAGAAAATAAAACATTAGGGTTCGTTTGCTTAGAAGGAAAAAGCTTAAAGATATTGCAAATAAAGTGAAAGAAAGGAAAAAAATAACGAAAGTTTTGTATTTTGAACATTTGATTAGTATGGAAATCTGCGAGAGAATGACAGGAATATTTAGTTTTCTTTTTTGAAAAGCATGAAAGTCTCAAGAGACTTGTGTATTTTGCCATCGCCCTGGCTTAATTACAACCAAACTGAGTAATTGAAGAAACGAATGCACTAAACTGATATGACATCTACGGCATTACTAGACAGTTGTTGAGGTTTGGTTGATCCTATCAATAGGTTCAATGGTCCTCCATTCCCTGCAACTACAGAACCTCCACCTATTTTCTTTAGCAGCTGTCAAGTCAAAATTGAAAATGTTTTATTTTAATCCAAATTGGGATTTGGCAAATAATACTATGAAAGGAATTGCAGGATCAATAGATTTCATGGCCAATAGAATAAGAATACAAGAGGAACGAAAATGCTTAAGGAAGGGAGCACGGGTAAAAATGGAAACCAATTCAATAGTAGCTCATTTTCACGGGAAAGAAAAACTACCCCGTGAATTTTGTTGAAAATAAAGCCAAGTTACAATGCTTAAGAGGGTTGCACATGAAAAAATACTTTCTTGCTAAGTGACAACCAAAAAAATATTCTTTCTTAAATTTTCTACAATTATTTTGTCGCTAATCAAATGGACCCTTAGTGCAGTTCAAAAAAATGGACCCTTAGTATAAAGGTTAGATCATAAATGCACATTGTTGTTCTATACTTCTAACAACTTAGCCCCACCAAGGTGCCAACTCAACCAGATCCTCATTATTCATCGTGGATAGTCAAGATCAAAAGAAACCACAAAAAAACAAAATTTAAAATCATATTGATCATGAAAACCAAAGACCTCACATGTAAACACGCATACTATGTCTCAGATTCAGATTGTGCACAAAAACAAATACATCTTATTAAATAGTACCAGCACATCTGTTCATCTGCATTCAACTTGGTCCTGGGAAGGTCTATTTCATTTCCTGGAGAAGCGAGTAGAAGGTCACTTTGCTATGTATGTCATATGCTAAAAACTTTAGGGCCCGTTTGTTTGACTGGAATAATAGTGAATGAATGTCAAATCCCATAGGATATGTAACCCCACCAAGACTATAATTGATGAGATTAATAACACTGCATTCTCCATGGCATTATATATTCCATTTTGAGGGGAATTCTACATCCAATGGATATTTTAACCCTATCCGTAAAAGTCTCGATCACACGTAGGATATATAGTCCACTTGGATCAATAATCCAATCAGATGCTCAAATCCAGGCAAACAAACGGGCCCTTAATTCTGATATGCCATCATAAAACTCAAATGCTTCTTCTTACCTCGAAGCTTTCTTTCCAGCTCTACTTCAGAGCACTGTTCATGATGAATCTGCTTAGCTACAGGAAGGACCGATGACAAAAGGCAATGAAGATATTGCAACTTGTCCTGCACAGGTATCTCCCTTATACGTGCCTGTTACACAACACAATTTAAGGATACTATTTCCAAAAAAAAAAAAGACGACGCATCAAACAGGTTAGAAATGTTTATATTCACAACATTAAGGAGGTTAGCAATGCATTCAACCAAAGACCAGTGTAGAAACGAGAATACCTTGACCAAATTATCCCCTCGTAAGCAAACTTTGCAATTACAAGTACCACGACATGCAGGACAAATCCTCTGGATCTCTTCTAACGGAATATCAGAGTACCTGTCAAAAGACTCACACGGTCACCAAACATGCAATTTGGGAATTATCTTTTTGGCTGCATTGTCTATCTCACCAAGTAGAGATGCATTTGCCACAGTATCCTCTCCTATCACATCTGAGGCACCAAATTACTCCGTATCTATCATATCGCCTGCACTGATGGCAAGTTTGTCCACCAGAATCATCAGATGACTCCGAGCTTTCATCTGCGGACTCCTGAAAAGAAAAGGAAAATTTGATGAACAGGCCTTCTCTTGGTCCCGGAATAACCGGATCGGGATCAATCGCTGCTACCACTACCCGCAGTTCTCTTCCGTGTCCCATGGCCCTATTAACACGCCCCAGTTTTTTTTTTTTTTTTTTCAAGCACAGAATCCTTGGGAGGCAACAAACACAAACAGATGAGGCGATTACCTATCCGTGTACTGACATGGCAACTATGAGCAAGACCCAAATAAATTTGCTGAAACTAGAACAGTAATTCTATCCAAGGATTGGATATTTCTCTATAATAAGAATACATGCAAATGACCTGCTGAACAGAATGACTTACAAATCGAAACATATCAGACTCCACAACCGAATGAATTGAGACATTTCTAATAATTACATCACATGCATGACCAACATAAATCAAACTAAATGCAACTTCTACACACACACACACACACAAAAAGGTCCTGCCAAAGGCATTTTATTCTAACAACGGGAGAATAAGCGAAAACAAGTACCTTATGTGAAATGAGGAAATAAATGTAGGCTCTATATTGATGATATCTGGGAACCATATTCCGCAAATTGCTAGAAACAAAGAAGAAGATATTGTTTTCTTGTACATTGCATATCAAACTATCCATGTGTCTGACTCTATTAATATCTGTTGATTGTCGTAAAGCCTGTCCAAAACTCCAAATCCTATTGTTTATGTCCAATGTGTATCTATTAGCACATTAGATCTTACTGTCATTCGATAGCTGAAACTAAAAAAGGAAATACAACTGCCCAGAACTGAAGGACAAGTCAGACACCATTGCAAGAAATGTACTCCCTCCATGCCATTTCTAACGGCTTATATCTTTTAATTTATAATAGTTTTTATGATTTTGAAAATTTTGTATGATAGAATTAATTAAGATCTATCAAACAAGGTCCATAAGGCATATTTTTTGAGGTTCACATTAAAATATATAAGTCATTGAAAATGGCACACAGTCCCAAAAGGGACACTTATTTTGGAATGAAGGGAGTAGCTTACTTCAAGTTTCGCTAACCACAGAAACTGTAAGAAGGATAAATGTAGCAAAAACATGTGTGTGCCTACCGAAGTGCAGCACTAACTCACCAAGAACACAAGAACCAAGTAAAATGTTTTCTAATTTCTAAGTGACAGAAATCTCACTAGCAAAAATTATTCACAAATGGCTCTTCTAAAATGCAATTTTCTTCTAGGAACGCCTTGGCTCTTTGATAGTTTGCACTTCACTCCTGTTCTCGACAGAATCACTTACAGTGGACATGATGGTGTATTTATATTGGTAACGAAATAATTGCACTTGTTAACAGAAATTACGATGATAATATAGAGGGTTCAACTCACCGACAAAACACTAGCATCGAAGCCTTTTTGCAATCTATCTTTAGATGGATCTGCATTAGAAGCAGGTGGCGTCCTGTAAGACCTGTGATTCTCCTCATACTGCACTCCGTGTGTAGTCAAACTCCTCATCGAAGGTGTTTCAGGCGAATAATGAACCTTATTTTTGGAGAGTTTTTCCTTGTGCTTTTTCCCCGAGGATGAAACAGGGTAATCAGCAACTTGTTCATCGGCAAATGGTGTATCCATATCCATGTCGTCACTCTTACTCTCCAAGTAGATATCACTTTCTCCCAAAGATTTTCTCTTAGCCTTCTTTAAACTGGCTCTTAATGCTGAATTCGCGGCCCTCTTCTTTGCTTGGACATAGTGCTTCTCACACACTGTCTTGTCCGGCATAGACATGGCAGTGCATCTCCATTGCTTCCCATCCGACCTTTTACAACGCAAATCATCAGGAATCCCAACATTATCATCACCACCCCCAGATGTAGATCGTGAATGATCCATTCGTAAGAGTGATGACAGTCTAAAACATCCAACACAATACGCAATTATAAACCTGCAATTAAGCAACCCCCGGACATTAAAAGCCGTTAAAAGGCAAAAGAAGGTTATAATCAACCACAATAAATTGCTTTAGAAGTCAAAATGCAAAACCCTCAACGACAAAAAAAATGCTTGCTATTCTCCAAGGAACTAGTGCACAAGTAGGAGATTTCAGTAGCAATATGTACATAACTATATAAGCTTAGTAAACCCATACAGCAATTTAATTACATGAGCAGGCTAGCCTATATCAGTTCAATGAAGCCAGAATATCTTCATCATAAGCCAATGGGTTACCCAAGTGGTAAGTTAAGCAACAGAATGCGCCTCTTGAAGCGTACATCAAACCCATTATGGACTGCGCCACAGGGATTGAGTCGTCAAAAAGTTGGATTTCCTAAAAAGTCCAATAGTATGGAATGGAGGGATTGCCTATATACGTATGTACACAAACCCCGTTAGTTTAATGTTTTCTTTGTATGAGGCTATGACCTTTCAACCCAACACACTTCCTGTAATATGCAAATGCGCCTTACCATTCTGCCATCAAAAGAAAATTATTCGGAATGCAAAAAAAACGCAGTTAAACTAAACCCTATACGACATTATAGTACCAGGCAATGAACCACAACAAAAATACAGTATTCAACTATCACCGAATCGAAGATCAGAAAAATACCTAGCACAAAACACCGAACGCAAGCCCACGCTTAAATCCAACCAAACCTGCACAGTACACGCGATCAATCAAGAAAGCAAAACTTGCCACCAAAAGCAAAAGACTATAGGGCAAGAGAGGAAACTAAAAGATGGAGAAAATCGAAAGGCGAGCGAAATCATAAAACCCAAACCTGATGAGTATTCAGCACAAATTTCTTCAATTTCTACCGCAGAAAGGTTTGTTGGGGGGAGAGAGAGAGAGGGAGAGAGTGTGTCAGACCGAGTGTGAGAGAAAGAAAACCGGAAACGGGAGAGAACAGAAAATAAACATCATGCTTTTGATGGGTTTTTGAGAACCGATCTTGAAAATCCCTATTAAAATCTTAAAACCTGGTGGTTTTAAAAAATGTGCATCAGTGTGCTTTTCTACCTTGTTTAGTGATTTTTGAGAACCGGTCTTAAAAACACCTTTTGAAACCAAACGAGGAAGACTTTTCAAAATTCAGTTTGGAAACCACAAACGAACAACTCCAAAGAGTCGTTTTTGGTGTTGGAAACAAAATTCATAGGGTTCAAATAGAATAACCCAACAAAGGAGGGCAAAATTAAAATTAACGCTCAGTTTGGTAACTAGAGAAAAGAAAGGAAAAATGGAAAATAAAATTAAAAAAATTAGGAGAAATTTTTTAGTTAAAGTGATTTAATTTAGTTATTTTCCTCTCTTTTTCCTCTCACACCAATAGGAGGAAATTTAAAAGCGCTGCTATTTTTTTTTAGTTCGTATTTGTTTGCTTTGGTTTTCCCTTACCCCTCTTCTATGGCAACTACCCCCACTCCGCCGCCCCCAACCACAACAAATTTCATACAGCTCTGTAACTTTCTTCTAATCCCTAGTCATTCTATCATCACCCCTCACGATCTTAAGCTCCCCCGGCCCCTTTTTGTTTTTCGCCCCTCTTTAATCTCAATTTCTTTCGCAACAACTACCACCACTCTGTTGCCCTCATTTTTTATGCATTATTCGACCTGTAATCATCTCACAAATCTAATCAAGCATTTGATCTTGCTTTCCCATTGTTGCCTTGGAGATGACGTGGATTTTATCATAGTGGTGGTTATACCATGTGTTATGGTTTCATCCTGCCTGTTGATGATACCAGCAATTTGACTCGACTAGTATCTGGGACTCAGACTATTGTTAGTTGGTCGTTTCGTCACCATATGAATAGAAAAGGAGCAATATGTAAAGGGGAAATAGCAAGGTTTATCCACTTGCAAGCTATTCAACATATGCAAAGAGATGTCAGGGATGCGCTAACTCAGTTTATCAGTGCTAGAATTTTTGAGAGTTTGTTTTACTGTTTTATTTGCTTTCGGGGGTTGTTTTCATTACTTAGGTGAGTTTGGTAATTTGTTTTCCTGTGTGTTGGTGTGATTCACGTTCATACTCTATTTTTAATTTAATATTTCAGCCAGTCGTGTTTCACAGGGGTAGTAGTGCTTTATAACGTCCTCTAGTCAACTTTTGTTGATTTGACAAAACTGGTGCTTTCATTCTGTCTAATGGGTATGCTGTTGTTGCTTTCCTAGCTCGAGATTGAGCTAATTTGCTTATAGTTTTATTGTTGTAGTTCATTGCGGTTTCGGTCAAACTAGTTGTGGTTTAGTACTTAATTGTTGTACTTTTGGATTATAGTGATTGCTACTCCTCCCTGATTATGGCGTTCTCATATGTAATTTGAATAATATTTAAGCTGGATTTTAATTTTCAAAATGAAATTTCCAATCTCAAAAAAAAAGAAAAGATAATTCTCACGTAATGCAAAATTAGACTCATGATAATTTCATTTGAAAATTCTAATCATTCACTTTCTCCATCCCAAATTCTAATGCATAAGTTACGCATAACAAAACTTAGATTGAATAGCTCGTCGAATCATACTTAGTTTAAGATTAGCCGACTGCCAAACTCTAACCATCCATTACTCTAAAAACTAACATGCTTGTTCAAATTAATGTGTAATGGGCAAAACTGTCAAAGTCCTTGACACCTAATTGAACAAAGATCAATGAAAACCAAACTACTAGGCTGGGCCGAACACTCGATGCTTGATCGAACAATCGACCTAGACCATCTTATTTCGGTTTGCCCAAACCATCTCTGATACTCGTTACAACTAGTCAGAACTTACTTGTTTGTCTTTGCCAGATCCAGACTCGGTTGGTATGACCCGCATGATTTGCGAAAATGGCTATTTCATGCACGTGCCTTTAATTGTCTTATCTAATATGCCATATATGATATCATCCTAAGCGGTTACCATGCCAAACACGTGCCAACTTGAAGAGCAATTCAAAATATTTTATAAAAGAGTAAGGATAAACCCGAAGACGTACACACAATTCTGCTCCCTAATACTTTGTACTTGTCTTCTCATGCAATCTCTCACTTAATTGTTGAAGTGCCTTCCTGGTCGTTTCCGATCGGATTGGGCACTGACGACAAATGTTGCTTACGCAGGACAGTGAGGATGCTTAAATGAGTATTCATTCCGTTCAGGAGATTAAGTCACATGAGGTGTTAGGACCATGGTCACTATAGCTATGAATGTTTTTTAATAGCTATTTCACCTTTAGCAACTTAAAAAATGAATAACATGATTAAATATGTTCCTGGTAGATTTCGAGAGGATAATGCTTTCCATACTTTTAACCTTCCTTATGTAAAGCCGAATTACACTCGCATGTGTTCCGAAGCCCAAAAACAACCCAAAAAAAGAAGAAGGAAATAGTACATTCTTACGTTACCACTCTCGCCCCACCCCGAACTATAAAATATATGCACATGAAACATATTCATATACACCTATAAATAATCAAAAACCTTCGTCTTGGTTTTGGGTTTCGTTTTCCGAGTGTAATTTAGTATTTGGGTACTCCCAATCGGCACCGATCTGATCTCTGATCTGATCAGATTTGATTGAAACTCAGAGAAGAAACGGGGAATGGCGACGATGGCGAGAGCGAGCTCTGGCCTAGCGTACCCAGAGAGGTTCTACGCCGCTGCCTCATACGTCGGCTTCGACGGATCTCCGCATGCTTCCTCCAAAGGCGTCACCTCCAAGTTCTCTAACGACGTCGCTTTGCTCCTCTACGCCCTCTACCAGCAGGTGCGCTCTAGAATTTCACTTCTTCAATTTCGCCTCCTTTATTCTTATTTAATTGTCGCTTCGGTTCCATTGGTCTAGATTTGTGGACCTGTATCGCATCAGAGGGAATAGAGGATATGGCGCATTGTGGTATTTGGGTTTTGACTTAAATTTGTATAAGATCTATGGTTTTGGGATTGAGAAAGAATGATGAAAGGTTTGGTACTGGAATCTTGATTCTTGATAAAGGGTGATATGGGAATGTTCAAACTATTTTAGTTATGTTTTATCTTTTTGGGTTACCAATCAAGGAGTAGTGATCATAAAGGATAAGTTGTGGGGTTGGGATTGAAATTGTGATGCCAGTTAGTATGTAGTCGTATTGTGTGTCATTTCGGATCTGGTGTTGGACGAATCTGGTATGGAATGCTTGACCTTTTGCTGTCGTAATCGTAATGCATACGCTATCAATATCTCGAAGAACCCAGTCAAGCACCATTGTAGCCAGAACACTGACAAGTGACATCTGACACCATTTTATCCTGAATTTGGTGGAGGATGGAACTATCACATCCGAATAGTTTGACATCGAACATGAAAAGGCAGATTTGTTTACCAGCCTTTACGTTTGACTACCTTATGAAGTCCACCAGTATTTGTCTTGTTGACTTATGCTGGCACTTTCGTTTTAAGTAGAATAGGTTTTAATTTTAGTTATTTGACGGTGTTTTTGTTCACGTTTCTAAATATTTGGAACTATAGAAGGAATTTGCCTCGGTTTTTGGTTGGTTGTATGGTAATGTTGGTTTGATCTTCCTTGATAGCTATGCCTTCTACAATATGTTGCAAAAAATATCATACTTGAAATGCTCGTGTGTATATACCTTGGTATTTTGCATATTTTATGTTAAAATGCTGCTTTTGTTTATAATGGGTTTTGATTGATTGCAGGCAACTGTAGGCCCTTGTAAAATACCGAAACCTAGAGGTTGGAGTCCTATAGAACAAGGCAAATGGACAAGGTTTGTATTACCAAGTCCTATGATTGAATTTTCTAAATGTGGATGCTCTTTGAGTTCAATACTAGGACTAGAACCTCTTTTACAGCTAGCTAAAAGCCTAGGTATTGTCAAAATGTAGCATAAAGCTCAACATTGAGCTCTCTAATGGCCAGATATAACAATCTTTGAACTGTTAGCATGTTCAGGCTTTGTGCCAAATGTGGCACAAACTTCATGCTTAGCTCATTTGTTGAAAGACTCTCTATACCTTTTTCATCAAGGAACCCACAAAGAGCATTTCCAGTTGAATATTTGAAAAAGATGGAAAGAATGGAATTTGCTCCGTTGGGGAACAAGGATAAAATAGCCGTTGGGGAAACAAGGATAAAATACAGGATTTGACAGTTTTTTTCCCGTGATTTTGACAGTGTTAAGTGCAACAATTTGGTTGTAGTGTAGCTAGGGGTGCACATTCAACGAGCTTGGCCTGGCCGGGCTTGCACTACATAATATCGAAACTTATGCATACCCAAGTCAACCCAATTAATAAATGGGTTTTGCTTTCCCAAATCCATTTCCTTGAAATTTCATTTTCCCAAGCCCGTTTAGTTTTTAAAGTCTCATAATTTTAGCAAATTTCTTGGAAAAAATAGTTTACAGAATCTCAACCATATAAAGTGCAACTCTTACTTGGCAATAGCAAAATCCTAAAGACTAGAACAACAGCTGTCAAAGTTTTTTGTTTGTTAATTTCTATAGTACTTGTATGTCAAATATAGCATTCATATACTATGACTTATGCGGGCCCGGTAGGACAGAATTGGGTATGCCTATGAAGAACTATTCCCAAATCCATCGCAGTGTATTAAACGGGCTTAAAAGTTCTACTCATCCTAGTTCGATGGTTCTAAATACCGTCCCAAATCCTTGGAAAAGTGGGTTGGGTTGGGCAGGCTGGGTGGGGTTGTGTGCACCCTTAGATTTGTAGCTAGCCATCTTTGCAAGTCACCAATGTTCATACATGGTTTGATGTTGTGTTGAAGTGATGCTAATCAATTGGGGCTTTAGGGGTTGGGTCCATTGTTTATTGCAGTGTTGAAGTGTTGCTAAAAGTTTTGGTGGTTTGGAAGGGAAGGTGCAGTTTGTATGATGTGATTTTATGAAATTAACGGGAACAAAATAGCTTTTGTTCCAAAGGCATAATCATAGTTGCAAGTAGAAATGATTAAATGGCTTTGAGACTCATTGTTGCAGGGAGGGAAGGAAAGGAAAGTACAAGATTGTTTGACTTTCCTGCATTTTTAATGTGTTTTGTTAGCAAGAAAGTTGTGGGACCCATATATATGATTTCCAGCTAGGATTTGCTTTCTCTCAAACATTTCATGCAAAAAATTCAAGATTTTGTTAGAATATTGTTTCTACATAATTAATCTACTACTTTTCAACTTTCACTTAAATTTCTATATCAAATGAACACAAAATGGAAAGTACGTTTCATTTTCCTTCACTTCATTGTACTTTTCATTTTACTTCACTCTAATTTCTTGGCAAGTGAAATGGAGCCTAGGTGATTTGAGTTTCGAATCATGGCAGACAATTCGTTGGTATCATATAGGTCCATTACCATTGAGCTTTAGGTTATGCCAAAAAAAAAGTAGGATCCACTATTTGACAGGTCATTACATTTGATCATCAAATGCACTTAACTATGATGCAAGTATTTCATTTGTCTCATATAATTTCAGTTGAAGTTCTTCCTTATGTGTTGTTTATTTTTCTTAGAGCATCTCCTATCCACCCTCCATTTTGGAGTAAACTTTCACTCCCACCCCACCCTCCCCTCCATATTTTCCTTCATTTTGGAGGATTGGGTTTGACCCTCCAAAGATGGAGTACCAAAAATTTATGGAGGATCTCCTCCATCCACTATTCACCCTTTTCAAGATCCCATTTTATTCATCAAATAGGTTTTGATATTTATTTTTTGTCAAATTGGTACCTATCAAGAGATATTGATAATATCTCTAAAATAAGACTAGTATTGAGTACCTTTTTTTTTTTTTAATTATTAAAGTTGGAAATAATGGGAATTATAATTTTGGAGGGAAAGTGATGAAGTTTGAGATTTGGGGCGAGTTTTTTGGAACATAGAGGAAGAAATAGAGTATTGGGTTGGAGTTGTTATGAATTTAAAACCCTCTAAATCTACTTTTGGACTATAAAATAGTATTTTGATTCTCTAAAATGGAGATTTAGAGGATTTTGGGTTGGAGATGCTTTTAAGAACATTGTTGGAGTCTTGTTCATGCAACTAAACTCTGCAAACCACAGTCCCAACTTTACATTTTGTCTTGTTAAGAGCTTAAAATAATAAAATATACTTACACCATACTTGTTGTCATGTCTATTTGTTTATAATATCTTTCTTGAGCCATTCTAAATGAAGCATGAGCACTTCGCCGGAGGTCAAGTACCGGTATCGGACACCGTAGCGTGTCCGTCACTTGAATCATAGGCGGCTAGGTTTTCTTGAAGTTATTAGTTGGACACTTCGGGGACCCTCTAGAACATGCTTGGGATCTTGAGTACACTCTATGGACATTCGCAAGACATTTCAAGGGGGTTTCCACCCAACTATTAGGTTATGATTAAAGCTTATGAAGTCTTCATATCTCTCTATCGAAGCACTTTGGCGAATGACCTAATGAAGAATAATATAAGGCATACATGATTTTTGTACATGTTATTAGAGGCTTTGAGCCTTAGTTTGCGTGTTTTAATTATATCATCAAATACATGAAAATATTTTTCCAAACCATCTCAAACATGTTCAAGTGTCCGTGTCTTGTCATGTTGCGTACCCGTGTTGGTGGTAGCATATTATACCCTTTATTCTAGCATTTCACATTGTGTGTAGTCACTCTTTGTCCTCACTTCAAGATTTATTCTTGTTGTATATGATTAAACCATCCTTTTTTTTTTTTTCTCTCTCAGTATTTTCAATTCCTAGTGTCTTGTCTATCATTTGTTAAGTTGTTAAACTTCATCAAATTTTGTCTTACTGTAGACGCTTGGTAACATTTGCATGTTGGCTATTGTTACAATGATAGTAGATAACTTAGACCTTCTTTTCGGGGGAGGGGGTTGGCAAGTTGGGTCTGTTGTGGGAATGGATTGACATTGGTTCTGGACACTCTATACCTTGTTTGACAGAGTAGTGTTTGCAGTTGCACCTTTGATGGGGCAGACTATATTCTTAAATCATGTTTAGAAAACGTATGAAAATCAAATCTCCCATGGGATCGTCGTCCTTGAGTGTCTCCCTCCTCCTGCTTCAAACACTTCTTAAAAATTGACTGTTATTTGATACGAGATCTGAATTGTTGTGCATCTGATGCGAATCTTTCGAGTGTTGAGTTTGCTCTTTTACAAGGTATTCCTCTTTATGCAGCTGGCAGGGACTTGGACCCATGGCTTCCACAGAAGCAATGCGTCTCTTTGTAAAGATATTGGAGGTTTGAGCAAAATGATCTTTTGAGTCAATGTGACGATCCTGTAAATTTATTGAAAGCTAGTTATTAACATAGGTTTCATTTTCCTAAACAGGAAGAAGATCCAGGGTGGTATTCAAGAGCATCCAATTTTGTTCCAGAGCCTATTTCAGATGTGGAAGTAAATGTGAGTTTCTCAGAAATTGTTGTTTATGAGCTCTGTCCTAATATGAACACGAATCTGTCAAGTGAAATCAAAGTTTGTTCATTTTAAACAACAATTTACAGTATAGTTGCAAAAGATATGGTCAACCACATTTAAATGAAGTTCCTGTTATAAGAAGGCTGAAAGCTAATTTTTTATTTTTTATTTGAACTAAATGGGGGAGTTTCTTACTTATGCTGATTCATTTTGTAACTATTTATATCTAAGCATCAACGTGCACTTCTATGACCCTTCCACTGGTGTCGCCACCACCATCACTGCCGCTCCTCCTCCCTCACTACCTCCAGAACATTATTACCACCACCATCCCTCCACCCACCTTCACAACCTCTACCACACCAGAAACAGAACCAGCACTAACACCTCCCTAGTTAGAATCGTGCGATTCAGGATTCGATTCTATTGAATTCAAACTTTGAAAAATCCGATCCGGAGCTTTTGTTGAATTGGAAATAAAGGGAAACTTGGGATTTGATTTGTTTGTCTGATTCAATTTTGTTTGAATTTTCGTTTGCTTAATGCATGAAAGGTCGTTTTCTCCTTCATATCTAGCAAATTTAGTACGTACATGGTACATACAGATGTACATTCAGTTGCATCGGTGGTGATGTATTTTAAGAAGTATGTATGTCTTGGAGAGTAAGTCCACCCATGTGCCAAATCCCATGCCAAAGCTAAAATGTGGCATCCAGAATGGCAAAACTCTTTCCACCAATGTGCCAAACTCAATGCCAGTGGTGCCAAATTTGACATCCAATTTGGCAATTGCCAAACTTGCAGCATCATCCAAGCCATTAAATTTGCTTTTAAAAGTAATATGAGTTTAATTCAATGGCCTGGATTTGAGATTGTGCTAAAATGGCCAAACCGGTGTAGTGGCATTGCTATTTTTGGTTTTTGTGTCACTGTAGGTAGCCAAAAAATGACTTTGGCAATGCCATATTGGCAGCAATGAGTGGACTTGCTTTAATGCATATAGATTTATAGGACGTTATATTTTATCCAATAAAGTGAATGTTTGATTTAGGACAAGTAGGGGGGACTCTCCTACGTGCAACTTATCCAAAATCAGAACTATGGCAGCTGCAGTAGCAGGCTGTGCACATTAGTTTTTGTGGGAGTTTGGTGGTGCAAAAGAGTGTCAAGAATGTGGGACTTAAAGGGTTTATTTTAGGGTTATGAAAGGGTAAGGTTTTAGGAAGAAAAACCTTGGATTCGGGGCTGTTTTGATGGCTGCTCTAGGCACTCTGAATAGTACCCGGGACAGTAACTCGTACGCAAAGCATGTACGCAAAGAAGAAGAAAGAGAAAGAGAAGGAGAAGAGGAAGAGAGAGACGCTTCACCCTTGCAAGGGTTGGGCAATTTCGTACGCTAAAACCTTGGATTCGGGGCTGTTTTGATGGCTGCTCTAGCCACTCTGAATAGTACCCGGGACAGTAACTTGTACGCAAAGAATGTACGCGAAGAAGAAGAAAGAGAAAGAGAAGGGGAAGAGGAAGAGAGATGCTTCACCCTCGCAAGGGTTAGGCAATTTCATACACAGAATCTCAAATTCTCATAGTGATCAACTCTAATGAATCCATGAGATTTGTTAAAGCATTGAGTGGAGAGGCTGCCCAGGCTCATGTACTAGTGTTGAAGGTTATAATTAAACAATGTAGGATAAGCTAACACTCGCCCGCACGTGCGACCCCTGACCCGCATGTGGAGAGTTAAACAACGGATCCATAACATTGGGATCATAACGAAACTAGGTGCACTTAAGGCACAAACAACGGGGCAACATACCAAGAGAATCTTGTCCAAAAGCCTTTGAAACCCTAGCTTTGATACCATGTTAAAGTATTCAACTCAAAACCAATTGGAGAGGCCGCCCAGACACATGTACTAATTTTCGAGGTGATAATTAACCAATGTGGGACAAATTCCAACACTCGTCGCACGTGCAACCCTTGATTCGCAGGTGGAGAGGTCAGCAAAGGACCGGAACAGACGGATGACAACGGAACATAGTGCAACTATGGCACAAACAAAGGGGAAAAGCCTCTGACAATCTAGCTCTGATACCATGTTAATGCATCCAACTCAAAACCAATTGGGAATGAGTGAAGAGGCCGCCCAGGCTCGTATACTAGTTTTGGAGGTTATAATTAACCAATGTGGGACAAGCTCTAACAAGATTAAAACGATGTTTATAGGCAAAGATTCTCCTACTTCCACAAGGACTAGGACACAAAATTTAGAAACTAATCATATTTAGCAACTACGAAGAGGAATTCATATTCTTCCCTAATTTGGAATAGGAAACTAACTATTTTAATTACCAAATTATGAATACTAATAAAATCTAACTCTTCTTAAATTACCAAAAGACCCTAAACTACCATGGAGGCATCAATGCTTATTTTTGGACCAAAAAGGTTTCTTCAAGATCGTGGGACCCATGGCCTTCGCTTTAGGCTTCCAAAGCCTTTGACACTTGTTCAACCAATCAATGGATTCTCCATCAATCTTATGATTGACAAATTGATAGGATTCATAATTCACTATTTCATTTATGCGACAGATGACAATTTTTGCAAATGGCAGCAATGGACCATACACGACCGCCACATCACTGCCGGAATATAAAATAACACTAATAAATTCCTTATTGCAACTTGCATTAGTCATTTTGTCTTAGTTCAGCCCTCACATGTTATCAAACAGTTTTCCAGCTTAAAGAATTCTGCATGCAATACTTTATTTTTCAGCTTTTAGGTTTCAGTTTTTGTTTTCATCCACAGCACTTTGGAGCTCGGACGTTGTATGTGGTTCTTTCTTTGTGATGTCGTTATATCAACTTACTATTATTGTCTTTTTATATTCAAAGTTGTCAAGTACATAAAAAATTCAGATGTTTAGACAGTTGGTGTGCATCTTCTTTAATGGAACTTTTGTGAGAAACGAAATTATTCTTCATTAAGTAGGAATATTCTGGTCGAGAAGGTCATATATTGATGGCAAATGGTGCTTTATATATGTTATGTCTTTGTTGATGCAAAATTGCTGGAAGTCTTGAAAAAAAAAGATACGGTAAATTCTTGGGGAAATGACAAAGAAGTGGGAAAAGGGGCAACCTATTACACTCTCATGACAAGGTTTTTGGCAATCACTTCATAGATGACAAGGAAAAGAATAATTCCACATAAGTAGCACCAGGAGATTGATTGACGAAATTACCCCCTCAGGGTGAAAACTGTATAATGAGCACTCACTCGACTAATATGAGTGCAATGATTTGGTTTGAGAGTGCAACACAATTGCATTCAAGGTGCAATGGAAATGGATTCAGGGCGCAATGCTGTGAATCTATTTCTAGAAAGCTTGGTTTGACCACACAATGGCAATCCCATCTGGACCAACATGAGTGCAACGCTTTTGTTTGGGTGTGCAACACACTTGCATACAAGGTGCAATGGAAATGGACACTGGGTGCAATGCGGAGAATCTATTTGCTGAAAGTTTGATTTGACCTCACACTAGCAACCCCAAATGGACCAGCATAAGTGCAATGCTTTTTTTTTTTTTTTTTTCCCTGTGAGTGCAACATAATTGCATTCAAGGTGCAATAGAAATGGACCCAGGGTGCAATGCCGAGAATCTAAATTGAGTCGCCGGCTATGTGTCGTTGCCGTAATGGGTGGAAGACGATTAGTAAATTGGGTGGAATTCGTAAGAGTGATGGGTGAAAAACGATTAACATAGAAGAAACTGAAATCAATGACATTTCCATTCGGAAATAAGAAAGAAGTTGTTTAGCGGCTTTGATGGTCATCCCATTAGGCAGTTATCAAACCGTCTCCGATGGAATTCGTGCGAGTGTGGGTTTTTGTGGGGAATGGGGATACTACGGCGGTCTGCGTCAGTAGTCCGTATAGAACCCATAGTAAGGGAAGAGGGAGACGATTAGGGAATATTGGAAAGAGGAAGAGGACTTGATTTGGATTTATCAAGACTTTGAAGGGTATATTGGTCTACAAAAAATAGGGATTCCATGTGTTTATAATCACTCTACCGTCTGCCATGACTTGATGATTTCCAGAAACCATGTCATCACTCTGGAATTCTTTGCCCCTTTTCCCACTGATTTGTCATTTACCCTAAATTCTTCAGCTTTGAGTTTTGTTGGACCTATTAAACTGTTTATTAATATACCCGACACATAAGTCCAATAAACAGTCCTTGGTGGTCTTTGACTCTTTGGGATCTTATGTATAGCATATATACCAATTTGTTATGCATGGCTTTATGTGTACTTCCTTTCTGGCTGTCCCTGTTGGCTGGGAACTTCTAATGGTGATTGAAGTCCTTAATAGGTGAAGTCCTTAATAGGTTTAAGAATCTTCATTTGATTAGGAAGTAACACTGGATGGAACCAAATAAATAAAGCTTGATGAGGCCTTAGAAAATTTCAATTATGCCTTTATTGCCTATCATTTTTCTATGATTTTATGAGATTATGCCATCATTTCTGTGCTTATCTGCACCATTTTTTCCTTACTTTTATACCTTTCCGGTTTAAATTCTATAGCACAACTCAAAAGTCGAGCCAATTACGCAAAATGGAAACGCTCATCCTGAAACAAAGCCTATTCCCGTTGAAAACGGAATCATGTTGGAAAGTCAAGATAAAGATGTTGCATTGGATTGTCTTGGTTCTATTAATCTCTATGATCAATGGGTTGAACCTCCAGTGTATGGTGCTCGCCCAAAACCACGATACGAGGTATTGCCTTGCTTCCAATTATAAATGATCTGTTGGTCCTAAAATCTGCGTCCCATCTGCATTATTCTTCGTTGCGGTAAACAAAGTTCTTGATTCACAGCATGGAGCAGCAGTCATTGACGACAAGATGTATATATTTGGTGGAAATCACAATGGACGTTACCTCAATGATCTCCAGGTATGTGAACTAATCTCAGGTGGGCAGATAGCATGTGGAAAAATCATCTGGTTGAATGCTTTTTACTTCTATGGCCATAGGTCCATATGGAACTGTTTGGCTACTTGCTTCTCACACATATATAAAAAGAATGCGTTTCTCTAGTAATAGTTGCAATTTCTCCAACTATGGCCTCGAAAATCTTAACATTGTACTCGTTGCTTTAATGGTCCCCTTGACTTAATTCTTTGTTGGGCTTCTCCTTTTGTTTTTGCGTATCTTTCCCTCCTCCCTTCCCTCTTATGTTATCCACTTTGATTGGTTTGGCTTGTACACTGGAAGCCTTGTACAGAAAGTAATGAAGTCCTCACATTTTCAGTTTTGTTTCTTTGTAGCTGCAGATATAATTTTTCTTCAATCTGGAAAATTGCAGGTTCTAGATTTGAGAACTTGGACTTGGTCCAAGGTAGAAGTTAAATCCGGAGTCGAGTCTCTAGAATCACCTTCTCCCTTACCAGTGCCTCCCTGTGCTGGCCATTCCCTGGTTAGTGTGGAACTAGTTTCTTACTTTGTAGATGTTGACTGCATTGACTTTTGCACGTGCTATTCTATCTTATCATTTTCATGTCTGTAGATACCGTGGGGGACAAACAAGCTTCTTTCAATAGCTGGACATACGAAAGATCAGTCTGAAACTATCCAAGGTAAGAGTCATATACTTACTGTGTTTTTGTTGGAGATACTATTTTCTGGTAGTCAAACAGGGCACAAAAGGTTTCCATTGTCACGAGCTGGAGAGAAATTGGTGAAACATTAGGAGAATGCTGTTTATTTCATTGGCTAACTGAATATTGCGTATCTTTGATTGTATTCATCCAGCAAAGCACTCCGAAATTGTGAAGCGATAGCTTATGCATATGGAGCACTCTTTTCTGCGATAAAAACTAATAAACTAATTTTGAAATTAATTCAATTGTACAAGACATCAGTTTTGATTCTTCTGAAAACTTTCAATATTGTGTAATAGCTTATACAATATGAAAATCATAGTAAGAGAGTTCTTGAATCCTTCATCAAGAATCCAACACTTAGGCTTCTACTCACAAGGTGGTGAATCTGGTGTCTCTTTTTTATATGCTGGATCCTGAATTCAGTTTAGTGATAACTGTTGGACCTTGGTGACAAGGTATTGGCTTACACATGGAAAGGGTAAATATGAGATGAAATATGTCCAAGACATTTGTCAAAAACCATTCCAAAGAATTGCAATAGTTAATTGAAAGTGAAAATCTCGTTTATTTTGTATCTACGTTGTGTTGTTTCCTTGTGGGTGCTTTCTGTTGACACTATTGTATGAGCTTAGTACTTGTCAACAAACTAATCTGATATACTATCCTTGTTTTTTCTTGTGACAGTAAAAGTCTTCGATCTTCAATCTGGTACTTGGTCAAACTTGAAGACCTATGGGAAGCCACCGGTATTTTTTTCATTTTCATATTATTAAGGACATCTGTTTCTTCACGATCTTTATTGAGTTACCGTGAAAGCAATTTCCAGTGGACATAAAATGGTGAAATTGGAATCAGATACTATTACTTTGCTTACGGTAAAATGCTTAGAAACTTATTTCTCTTTTCCACAAGAAATAAGAACTTCTGTTAATATGTCTTCCAGGGGAAATAAAATGGTTAAATTAGAATAAGATACTATTACTTTGCTTACGGTAAAATGCTCAGAAGCTTATTTCTCTTTTCCACAAGAAATAAGAACTTCTGTTAATATGTCTATGAGTCTATCATATTTCTCAGAAATGAGATATGACAGTTAATGTTTTAGTTTTCTTGCTTTTTTATTATTCTTTTTTTAAAGGGAATGTGTTTATGATGTTGTCTCTTGCTTAACATACTGTATGAATATGAATGCTTGGCAGGTTTCACGCGGAGGCCAATCTGTGACTGTTGTTGGCTCAAGTTTAGTCATTTTTGGCGGACAAGACGCAAAGAGATCCCTTCTGAATGACCTGCACCTTCTCGACTTAGAAACCTTGACATGGGATGAGATAGATGCGGTGTAAGTTGCTTTAGTCCATTTCAGATTCTTGGTCGTTTCGTATGGTTCAGAACAATGAGCGATTTAAGGCGGAGGAGGTCATGTAATGACCCTTTGCCATTACATTGACATAGGCGATTGAAGAGTGGTTCATAAACGAGACGTTTCAGTAGTTTTCTGTTTTCCTTCTTAGTGGACTTATAGTTACTGCCTTCGCGCAATGGTGGTAATCTGGTGATTCTGCCCATTGCATTCAACTTCCATTTCTGCCGCCTGCAAATATGATTTTGTCACGATG
The DNA here is from genome assembly GCA_036023075.1 of Gaultheria prostrata. Lineage (NCBI taxonomy): Eukaryota > Viridiplantae > Streptophyta > Magnoliopsida > Ericales > Ericaceae > Gaultheria > Gaultheria prostrata. The sequence continues at coordinate 13,072 of JAXBDA010001802.1, read as the reverse complement.
GCTTGTTGCAGCCTATGAAGCACGGGTACTTCTAAAACTCCAAAGTACCGGTACCGTATCCGTACCGGTTACCGGTACTTCATGGGTACTTCAAAATACGTACCGGGTACTCCAAAAATTTACCGGGTGCTTTTATGTTTATGGGTACTTCGTTGGGTACTTTTCTGGGTACTTCATTCGTAAAGTTTTCAAGACTTTAGGGATTCTGCATGGAAAACCTCAAACTGCTGGCCTTAATATGCAAGAACTCAATGCAATAAAGTCATAAACTCGAGACGATGACTAAGATCTAGAGCTTGATTTTGGAAAAACAAGAGCAGGGTTGACTAATCTTTATGTCGATCTTCCTCTAGCGTCTCTCTCTCTCTCTCATTATTTCTATTGCCCCTTCTCTCGTTTTTCGATTTTTTAGATGGGCCTTGAAACATCTTTTGCTCTCCATCTTGAAACCTATGATAGTTGCATGCACAAAAATTAGGCTATTGCACTTTATTTCATAGGAAGATGAGTCCATCAAGCAGCATGGGTTCAAGTGTGCTATTAGCTTTTGTTATCTTGCTTCTATCTATAAAATATGTTATACTTGTTATATCTAATGAATCATGCCAAAATTGTAAAAGATATACATAAAAAAATTGCCATACCCGTACCCTACTTTTTTGGGTTGTTGCCGTATCCTGTACCAGTACCCATACCGTACCAGTACCCGTGCTTCCTAGGTTGCAGCACAGCAATCTGGAAAAACATGATGTTGAAACGTGAAAGAATAATAGAGGAAGTAATGCACCTAATTAGATTTTTCAACTTCTGAGTGCTTTTTAGAACTATAGTTGTGGACCCAAGTGCTTTTGTTCGTGGTCTTTATGGCAAAATTTTCTTCACTGTTTGTAGGGGGGTTCCGCCTTCCCCGAGGTCCGATCATGCTGCTGCAGTACATGCAGAACGTTACCTTCTTATTTTCGGTGGGGGTTCACATGCTACTTGCTTCAATGATCTGCATGTCCTTGATTTACAAGCGGTAGGATGAATTTCCGTTGCCGTTTCTTGTGGTCATACTTTGGCTGTTACTTGCATTGATCTTGTATTTTGATTTTGAAGATGGAATGGTCGAAACCTAAACAACAGGGTGATATACCAAGGCCTCGGGCTGGTCACGCAGGTGTCACAGTTGGGGAGAACTGGTTTATTGTTGGTGGTGGAGACAATACAAGTGGTACGTATTTGAGAACTTGGTATACAGTGCGACATTGGCATGGGGAATCTTTCTATCTCAGTGTGGTTGCACATGCTCTGTAGTGACATGCTGAGGAGCAGACATGTCTACCAGTAACAAATATGCATTTTGTCTGGCTGGATACCACATGACACACTCTGGACACATGTCGGGGCTCACTTGAATAGGTGTTGGATGTTTTTGTTATTAGTTTCTAATTCCACAGGTTAGGACGCATTAGGGACACATCAGGAGGTCATCATGCATTTTACTCAAATTTGGCCAGACTCAAATTGCCATCTTTTGATTGCATATTCATTTTATCTTATCTGTTTTATGTCCAATGTGTTCGTGTCTGTATCCGTAATGTATGTGTTAGGTTTAATCAACAAATCCTAAACACTTTTCTCTTCTCTAAACAACGTGGTACCAGGGCCATTAGTAAGGAGGATATAGTTGTCAGCGTGTACTCACTCTCTCTTATATCAATATAATGTACTCCCTCTGTCCCAAATTGCTGGTCTTCTTTCCTTTTTTGGATGTCCCAAAAAGAATGTCCACTTTGAAAAGTCAGCATAAAAAGTTATGCAACATTACATTTTTGCTCTTTCTTTTTACATTTAAGTGTCATGTCAACCAAACATTAAATAGGGGTACATGGAGAAAGTCATTCCTAATTAAATGTCCCATCATTCTTCCCATAAAAACACGCTTTACCAAAAGGGGCAAGCAAATTGGGACGGAGGGAGTATGTGTTAGGTAGCTAACAGTTTAAGCTTTTGGGACAACTGGTACCTAACAGTTTAAGCTTTTGGGACAGCTGGTAACTTAACATGGTATTAGAGCTCAGTTGCAAGAGGTTTTGGGTTCAGTTCTCTTTATTTGCATTTGTTCCCTATTTGCTCTATATTTCTCCACTTTGCTGTATGTATGAATATTTGCATCTCCATGTGCAAAATGGGGTTGCACGTGAGGGGCTGTTAGATAGCTTGATATTCATTGTAGGGCCCATTTCCTTACAGTACACGTTAGGGTTAATTAACAAATTCTATGTACTTTTAAACCTCAATAAAATGCTTATATTTTGGTGATCCCAGGTGCAAGAGGTTTTGGGTTCAATTCTCTTTATTTGCATTTGTTCCCTATTTGCTCTATGTTTCTCCCCTTTGCTGTATGTATGAATATTTGCATCTCCATGTGCAAGATGGGGTTGGACGTGAAGGGATGTTAAATAGCTTGATATTCATTGTAGGGCCCATTTCCTAACAGTACACGTTAGGGTTAATGAACAAATTCTATAAACTTTTAAACCTCAATAAAATTCTTATATTTTGGTGATCGTCATTTTTTTTTCCTTTTTCCGGACTTCTTGCAGGGGCCTCAGAAACTGTTGTCCTCAACATGTCTACGCTCGTTTGGTCTGTTGTAACTAATGTTCCAGGACGTGTTCCTCTTGCTAGTGAGGTATTTTGATTTTAGGGTCTTTTTTATATGAGCTATCTGTGAAGTGGAAACAAATACATCATAAGGGAATGTCAATTTGGTTGATAGGTTTTCAAATATTTAAGTGTTGGGAAGGATGCCAAAGCTGAGTTGACCCTTTAACTTGCTAACAACTTCACGACAACGGCATGTTAACTTATGCTTCTAACTGTACATCACTGAGTTTCTGTCATATGCACGGGAAACTGATCCAGTGTTCTCTGATTAGCTTCTTAAGCATTTGCCAACTTCTGAATGGATCATACTGAAAGGTGTCATGAGTACCACATAGACACTCGTTACCAAGCCTAATCGATCTTGGAGTTCTGAGGACATGCAACAACAACAACAACAACAGAACCCATCTAGTCCCCAATCATTGGGGGTATGGGCAGTTCTGAGGACATGCATGTCGACATTTTGGGAGTTGCTTGTTTGCATGTTGTGTTAATCTACCCTTTTATGTTTGCATGTACACAACTTTTGGCGCTAAAAACAAATCCCCCTTGCACCTGTATGTGTTTTGATCTAATGGAGTATGCATTTGTTCTGCTTGCATTGGCACACTCAATCAGTGGCTGATTTGAAATATTGTTTCGTTCAATGTTCAGCCTCTACTCATATGTGCATAATTAGACCTGTAGGGGCATTAGTTGTTCTATTTTTCCTCTCATCACCATAAATTACAAAGGTAGCCTGCACTCTCAGATGCTAGTAAGCATAGTTAAACAACTATCTAGGTCAACTAATGTACTGAGTGAAGTTATGGTTAACTTGCATTATACATGAATCTACACAGTTTATGGACTATTTGATCATTTCACGAACTTGAATGCTTTGGCCGTTCAACCTGTTGTTTGGTTGGGTGAACCCGAACCAAAAAGAAAAAAGATTCGGTGGACCTTGAGAATTGACGTCATCACTAATAGTTGATGCGTGGTGACCTGTGATGTAGTAAAATTCATGTATTATGGGAAAAACATTCCTTAGTAGTTAGGAACACTTCCAAGGCAAGGCCACTTTGGACCCACCTCTACACAGGGTGAACCTGGGATACATGCAACTACCTACAAGCCACATTTATCGTTATAGTCATCATGTTTAACACAAGACATTTGGATTTGCAGTTGGTCCAGTGACTGCCTTAAATTGCTGGACTACCTTAGAGGGTGGGTAAATAAGCAAAACTTAATTGCTCAGAATCTGAACATGTAGGAATGACCCAAGCATTCTGTGGAAGAATAGATTCCCGTTGATTAAAAATGCAGAATAAGTAGAATAGTCAGCTGAACAAGCATTGTGTTTCTTTATTTCAAAATTCGTGAAATTATAGAAGTAAAGAAATTCAGATCCGTGGTGATTGTAAATCCAGAGATGAGGCACTTCACTTGGACCGGCAATCCTACTTCCGTTACTATTTGGCTGCATCATCCACTGAGTGTTTGGCGATTTTGGTCTTTTGACACCCCTGCTGATCTGTTAATGACTGCAAGCACTTCATGAAGAGCTGACTGTGTCTAAATGTTATGCAATTCTGAAGTGTTTTTGTTAGGTATCTTATTGAGGCATTGAGAGCAAGGGAAACGCTGTATTCTTAACCTTTTTGTTAACAGAGCTAATCTTACTATCCCCACTAACCGGACTGGGCTTCATACACCATCTTTCAGATTTGATGGATTACTGGTTGGCTGGTGGTACAACTGACAAACGACCTACTCAGGAAGTATGCTTATTGGACATATTTTTTGAGGGTTTCAACCAGTTCGTGGTGCAAGTTGGTCCCTTGGAAAACATTGCCCTGTAATCACGATTCTATGGATGATATGTTAATTAAGAGTTCTTTTTTCCCCACGGAAAGTTTCATCTCTGGAGAGTCATAGATGTAGTTGTTTTGATTCTATTCTAATTGATGTGCATTACTCGTCAGTAATCGATATATAACTTAGAAGGTATAATCGCATATCAATATAACTGCTTGGATTTCATAATGAACATAGAGATATGAACTGATAAACTTGCATGACAAAGTACTTTAGAGTATGGGGTGAAAACTGATCTTTGGAACACCAGTAAAGGAATTTTCTTTTTTGTTGTTGTTTTGCATTTTGATGTGGTAGACTAGTCCCTGCGTGAATGTTGGTCCTTCATTCTTCAAATTTTCGGACATATGGGTAATGGGGAATCAACCAGTCATGAATAACTGCCCAAAGTTTTACTCATGTTAAAAAAATGTATAATACATGGGCTTAATAGTTGAATCATCAAGCTAGGTTTTACATGACCTGGATACATCATAAACTCTAGAGTTGTTTCATGCTTCTCCTGTCCTGTGCAATAATTGGTAGAGTGTAGCCAGGCCTTGCACAAGGAGTAGAGGATTCGTCGGAGGAAAATCATCAATTCTACAGTATTTTCTTCCGTATTATCCTAGATTGCCCTCATAGCTTGTCTGAGAAATATTAAAAGGAAACTCGTTAAAATTTTCTACAGGGCTTGAGTGTGGTCTTGAGCTCGTACAATGGTGAAGATGTCCTTGTATCTTTTGGAGGGTACAACGGACGTTACAACAATGAGGTCAAGAGTAACCTTTTGCTGCTTTCGCTTTGCTTATCATGCTTTGTTCCTCTTCTCAGTTTGGTTATATTTACCGCTGTCAGGCTCATGTCCTTAAACCGAGTCATAAATCAACTTTGCAATCAAAGATGCTGGGGACTGCTGTACCTGACAGCGTGTCAGCTGTTCAAAATGCAACAACTGCCACCAGAGACATGGAATCGGAGGGCCAAGAGGGGAAAATAAGGGAGATAGTCATGGAGAATGTTGATTCAGAGCCAATGGTATTGTGTTAATATGTTATCAAGATTCAAACTTCTCATTGTGTTCCTCGCCTATGTTTTTTATGCAACATGTCCAGGTGGACATAAACTCTTAACTCCACATTTTTCTTTGTTTTGGGAAATTAATTCATTTTGGCCAATGATGTTTCGATAAGCTTCTGAAACAGCTACAGTCTGATAATATGCATTACTGAGTAATATAGAAATTTTAAATGTTTTGGAGAACGCTTTTTTGTACACGTCATTCTTGTTACTTGGAAACTGCTGTATGATCTTTATTAGACACAACACCTAACAGATTATATGTCGTGAGTAAAAAACGAAATCCATCTATTGTACCCTCAGTATTCCCCCTACTGCATATAATTCTAGATGAAGTGGTTTGTGTTTTAGCCTTTTAGACCATTTCCAATTTTTCTAGACTATCCATTGTTTATCCAAGTTTAGGATGCCAATGGAAGCTGTATTTTGTAAAATTCAATTTTGCTCTTACCATTTAACTTTGGTCATTATGCCACTTTTCTTAGTAATGAATTTTCAGTTTTATGCTTGTGATGATAATTTAGGCTTGCTGCTGTGTTTGCATTTGACCTTATTCTGATGTAATAGCCTCCGAATCTTGTAATCTGTTCTTTCTGTCATCCTGCACCTTCTTGCTGATATCTATTGTGTATCATGCAGATAACAAATGACAAAAGTTATTTATCAGCACTCAAGTCAGAGAAGGATGATTTAGAATCATCACTCAACAAGGAGAAGATGCTGTCTCTCCAGCTAAAGCAAGAGTTAGCTGAAGCTGAGACACGAAACACAGATCTGTATAAGGTAAGCTCTTACCAGTTCTTACAGGTGGGTATTAAATATGTTCTTTCTGGATGTGATTGCTATAAGTTTTTTGTCCTTTCTGATTTTCGGTTTGTGCTTGTCTTAGAACGAAGCGAATGAAAAACTGCACTAGATTGATGGAAAATTGACTATATGAGAGAAATCGCAAGGTCTTTATAGTTTTCTTTGACCAGAAACACGCCCGAATGAGATTTATTGCTTTTCCTTGAGAAAATCCTGAACTGAATATTTTCTGTGAGAAATTTCTTTTCCGATTGTATATGTACGTGTGCAAACTTTTATTGTGTATATCTAGGAAAATTCTGTTTCTCGCCAGGTGAAATAGTCATTTTTCTGATGATTTGGCTACGTCTTACACCCCTTCAGAAGACGGCACTTTTATTTATCTTTATTGGACCAATGATAGTTAGATTCACTACAATTGTTTTAACGTATCAGCCAAACTATCCAGTAGTTGGGAAGAACAAGAGAGCAAGAATGATGCTGCTATTACATTCTTGCACTCGCTTTCTTTTGTTGAGGCATGAAAAAAGAGAGTGAGTGAGAATAAAAATGCTGCCGTTTTACTTTGGGGTCGAAGGTTACTAGTGGATAAATCAGGTTTTGCGGAGTTTGCTGGAGTTAATTACTGTACTTTTTAATCTACTGAATATTGGACTTTTGTTTGAATCATTTAGTCTCTTTGTTATGCCCCTACTACAAATGTCAAAATTTCTGTTTCAGGAACTCCAATCTGTTCGTGGTCAGCTTGCTACAGAGCAGTCTAGATGTTTCAAACTCGAGGTACGTGTTTACGACGTGAAGCTTGTGTTGATTTTAAAATGATGCAGTATTTGCTTGATTAATACAACTAGAAAATTCTTTGCTGTCAAAAAGGATCATAAAATCAATTTGTCAAATGAGTAGCGTCTCCCAGACCCGCAATAGAGGACCTAATATGTTCCCTGTGAAGCGAGTGTAAACATTCACAATGCATGGATATCAGTTTAAAAAAATTAAAAAATTCACATATAGCATTGGTATTTTCCTTTTTTTGCAACCTGCAAATGATTTTTTTTTAATTTTTTTTATAGTTGAATGGCGAAGAAAAATTTGCAATAAAAATTCACATATGTACGCATTGATATTTCCTTTTTTTTGCGACCCGCAAATGATTTGTTTTATTCGAATTGCGAAGAAAAATTTGCAAATGATAAGTTTTAAGTATTTGAACATACTTTGACATCTTCGTGCCTCTTTTCCTTTTTCTTTCCTTATTCCAACAAAATGATGTTTCAAAATTCTAATGTTCTTTTGTTCTGTTAAAGCCAAACAGTTGTTAATTTGGCTAGTTTCGTCGTAAAATGTGATTACTAGCCCTTATTTCCCTTGTTTTTTTTATACGACTCCAAAAAGTAACATCCAACAAGTCCGGAGATTGCAAAAAATGCTCTCTTTTTTTATTTTTTATTTCCTGCAATTTTCTTTTGGTTTTGATTACTAGCTTTTGCTTGTTTACAAAACTTGATGATCTTTAAGCGGAAGTTAGAATTGTATTATTAGCTTTTTCTCATCTTCTAATTTTAGCTCAGAAATTGTGTCCAAAAAAAAAAAACTATCAAATACCGTGTCAAAAATGGAAAAGTTAGAAGCAGTGCAAAACAAATACGTACTACAACCCTAATAGCTCTTTCAATCACCAGGTTGATGTAGCAGAGCTACGACAAAAGCTGCAAACAATGGAGACATTACAAAAGGAACTTGAACTTCTCCAACGACAAAAAGCTGCTTCCGAACAAGCTGCTGCCCTAAATGCAAAACAGAGGCAGAGCTCAGGTGGCGTGTGGGGTTGGCTTGCCGGAGCCCCTCCTAGCCAAAAATCAGACGACGACTGAAAATATAGAACCCCAAAATACGTGATAAGTGCTATTTTTGTGACTCATTGATCCATTTTTTCCTTCTTTTTTTTTAATTGGTCTTAAAGTTTTAACCCTGTTCTTTTGAGATATGGAAATAAGATGTTCAGTTCCTCTCTCGGCTAAAGCGAACATATTGCCCTCTCTACACCAATAGTACATGTAATTTCAGCTATGTAATTATACATTTTCTGTTAGGATTTTCAACTGTGATTTTGTATTTGTTGCAAAGGAAATACCGAGAGAGTATAGAATTTCACAAGTTTCGTTTGCTGCCTGTGCTTGTTTGAGTCCCGCTGCCAAACACAAATTTGGATCTCAATTAAGTGGCGCTTTTTCACCAATCACTAACAAATATAAATCTCAAATGAAGTGGTGGTACCGGCTTGTAACAAGGACTTCCTGTCTTTCTGACCTACATAACATTTGGGGTGTTTTGTCTTTCGAATTTTGATTTTTTTTTTTTTTTTGATTTGGAGTTTACATGTGTTATTAGTGTTCCCATTTAAATGTTGTGGCCTTGAACTCGCGCTGACCCAATCGGGATGGGTTTTCGTTAAATATTTTCCGGACATGGGGCGGGTATCTTGGAAAAATTAGAAAAAAAACCGATTGGGATTTGGTAGAGTGTGGCCTCGTTACCCACCCCGAAGTATTTTACCGATAGTATTAAACTTTACCCCTGAAGTATTTTACCGATAGTATTACACTTTACATCTGATGTATTTGTCATCATACTCGAAAATGTGTGTACCATTACTCCATCAATCCCAAATTGTTTGCCTTCTGGAGAATCACGCTTTCTTGCACGCAAAAAATAATGTATTAACAAGAGTTTTTTCCTGTAAATTTTTTACCCCTGTTTAAAGATCTCTTTGAGAAGAAGAAATTAGTGTAAAATTTTTCAAACAAAAAGTCATAAGTACATTTTTTTTTGCATGCAAAATCCACGATTATTCAAAGAATAAAAAAAGTCGAGCAATTTAGGGCGGAGGGAGTACTAAATAAATTATAGTCTTACCCTTATATTTTCACCATTGTACAAAATACAACCTTTAAATATTTATTCCCTTGTATTTTGTTACAGTATTAGATTAAACAATTTTTCTCAATTTTTATGGGGCGGGTAAACCCGATCCCTGATTGGGGCAGGAAAGAGAGTACCCATGAATTACCCCATTGGGGTTCGAGGAAGGCCGGGGCCAAGTTGTACTTTTTGGGTCAGACGAGGGTACGGCAAACCCGCCCCACCCTCTGTCCCGCTCCCATTCCTAATTGGTGTGTCGCATATGTAAAAAGTTCCCTTGAATTTACTTGAATGTTGGTGTTTTCTTTTCTTTTTTTATTGCAATGTAGGTGGTTGAATCATTGATGTTTCAATAAGGGTGAGTTCACACTAATAAATTTTCCATATTCTTTACGAGGAGAAGAATATCGAAAATACTCAAAATTATGAATATCACTCAATTAGTCAGTCATCTTAAGTATATACTTCGGAATTAGATGTATTTATAAAGTTTGTAATTAGAGTAATTAAGCAATAAAGAACAGTGACAAACAAAGCATTGTAATTTAAAACATATTTTACATTAGATTAAAAAAGTTAGGAGAATAATTTTTATTGAATTATCAAAAAGCTGTTTGAGTGCACTTTAAAAACTCACCTACAAAATATTGAGACCAACAATTTTGTAGATGTACATGTTTTTCAAAGGGCGTTTATAGAGAGAAAAAACAATAGTGGAAAAATTTCATTGCTAGAAAAATGGAAAACCAAAAGGGTGATTCTATTAACAACCACAGATTGCCTAAATTCAACCCACTAAAAATTTGAAACACAAATTTGTAAATCTAACCCATCTTTGGATAAATACAACCAAAGAATTTTTCAATTTTCCCACTCTACCCCTCTCCTTCATAACATCTAGTAAATTATTTCCAATTTACCCCTCCCTCTTGATTCCCAATTTACCCCTCTCCCTCCTACTCCCTCCGTCCCTTTTATAGTGTAGACATTTCCATTTTGGGATGTCCCTTAATAAGTGTGTTTTGAAAAGTTAATGGGTACATTTCCTATTTTACCCTTAAAAGTAGATTCCTTGTTGAAAAGTTAGTGGGTATTATTATATTGAAAAGGGTAAGTAGTTATGTAAAAGTTGTAAAAGTTGATGTGAGAGAAAATAAGTTGGAATTACGAGGCAACACACTTAAAAAGGGACGGAGGGAGTATCAGTTAAAAAAAAATCTGCCTCCCTTCCCCATTATCGTCTTCTTCACCTCTCCTCCAGACTTTAACCTCCATTCTCCCACCTCAAACCCTAAAATACATTCACTCCCCTCCCCATTCCTCACCTCTCTCTCAATGGAGAACCCAATGGAGCAATCAATGGAAGGTTCTTCGCCTTCCATTGACCCACTATTCTTATATTTCAAGATGGAATAAATAGCAATGTGGCTCTAATTTTTCAATTTCCAAGTGGCATGGAGATGGAGGAGGAAACTGTTGGGAAGGAAATGGTGTTGTGGGAGACAAAAACAAAGTAAGAGTAAAGACCCAGATTTCAATTTTTAAATTTTTATCGTCAGTGATTCATATACCCAGTATTGATTTTGAACCATGTTTTCGAATTTCAATGTCCGAAAGATGTACCTTAATTCAGACTTTAAAAATTGAATAATATGTTTGAAACTAGTAGATCTTAATTACAATAGTATGCTTCATTTTTTTGAAACCAAATTTGTTGTATATATTCAGAAGTTAAAATATGAGCTTAAGCAGTTACTTCAAGTTTTAAAAACCGAATACGGGCAAACGTAGAATGCGTAGGCTTTAATCAATTATTTATATCTAAATCATAGTGAACATGTCATCTTTTAAAAATTGAATTTTAGACATGTGTTCAATTGTTAAAACTTGAGTTTCAGGTATCAAAAAGTTTCTCAAAAAAAGAGATAAGCCCAAGCCATGACCCTTGTGATGATGATATCCACATATGAGCTAACATTGTAAAATTTTGCTCCTCTTGTTACCAAAATTTGCTTCCTATTTTGTATGATTTCCTCGTATTGTTCCTGACACTGGAATATCCTAGTAACGGCACGTTTTGATTTCTTATGTTGCATAGGTCTTGGAGGGTGCACATTGCACAGATAAGCACAGAACGAGATGATGAAGGATCTCTTAATACCACTTGGCAGCCTATTTTGTACATTATCATACTATTTCCATCTGTTTACTGAATATGTATTAGTATTGATTTAAGAGCCTATTTTGAGAAATGAATTCTATCCACCAATTTTTTTAAGTGAAATGATTATCTCTTTTGATACTTGATGTCCGGGATAATTTATACGCAACTCAATTAATTTTAAGGTCATAGAGTAAATAATCAAGTAAATCTGTAGTTACTCGACTCCAATAGTGTTTCGTTGCAATAAAAGTGAAATCTGCGAACTGAATATACTAGCTTGTTGCTATGCTCATTCAACCAATCCAAATGGTTAAGTGATGGTTATCACATGCATTAGAAACATCTAGGAACATATCTTTCGAATATAACTGTGTATGGAAACTGTTGAATGTAACAGTTAGATGAATCAATGTAGTCCACGTATATCCAATGTTATGGACACATTTGTGTTTGAAGTTGTTTGACGCATTACTATGATAATGATGTTATAAGAGCAGTTATAAAAGAACACTCGCATTCACGGTTCTATGCGACGAAAATTTCAACTTCTTCAATGTTCTATAAATTCTTTCATTGCATTCTTCGAAACAACTCCCCTTATCTGGTCAGATGGAGGAATCCCTAAATTTGTGCTGCCAACAAGATAAATTCCTCTTGAATGTAGCTTTGATTTCAGTAATTTGCATGGCAATCAAGTTGTCAATCTTCTCTCATAAACAACCAAAGTTGCATTGGGAGCTCTCAAGATGCCATTTTAGGTTCAAATGTGCACTCTCCACCCTAAGAGTGAAAAAGTGGTAACATGTTAGCCATTAATGATATAAAGGAGGTGGGCCTATGTGGCTATCATGCTTTTAAGGGTCGCACTGAACAAAACAAACAAACAAACATATGAAAAAAAATCTGCAAACATTTGGGCAAGGAAAACATGAATTGTTACCTGAAACTGAAGTTTTAACAATTGAACACATGTCTAAAATTCAATTTTTAAAAGATGACATGTTCACTATGATTCAGATATAAATAATTGATTAAAGTCTACGCATTCTACGTTTGCCTGTATTCGGTTTTTAAAACTTGAAGTAACTGCTTAAGTTCATATTTTAACTTCTGCATATATACAACAAATTTGGTTACAAAAAAATGAAGCATACGATTGTAATTAAGATCTACTAGTTTCAAACATATTATTCAATTTTTAAAGTCTGAATTAAGGTACATCTTTCAGACATTGAAATCACATTGTTCAAATTCAATACTGGGTATATGAATCACGGAAGATAAAAATTTAAAAATTGAAATCTGGGTCTTACCTCTTATTTTGCTTTTGCCTCCCACAACACCATTTCCTAGGGGTGAGCATGGACCGGATTGGTTTGGTTTGTAGTAAACCAAGAACCAAACCACTACATATGGATTATGAATTTGGAGAACCAAACCAACCCACAAAAGGCATAGAACCAAACCAATCCAAACCATTAAAATACGGATCGGTTTCCGTTTCGAACCACGGTTTACTTAAAATTAAGATATTATTTCCATAAACTATTTAGAGTACTTAAAATTGTAAAGATTAATAAACCAAAACTTACATTAAATCCGACTCCA